>CM051690.1:26545939-26775939 GCA_028022725.1 Lycodopsis pacificus
ATGAAGACTTCAGATAACTTCAGGAGAGCAAAGTTCATTTTGGTAATTGAAAAAACAACAGCTCTGACGCACACGTGTTCATTGGCAATCTCAACTACTATGCAGTAGGTCTTAATGTAGTCACTCTCTAATGACTGCGTTATATGATGACTTACCTTCCATAGAGCGAGACTGAGCAGGGCCAACAACAAGAGTCCTCCCAGCGTGCTGCCAATGATTATCCAGTTCGAGATTCTGTAATCGCCCTCCTTCCTGATCTCCAATATTATCTGTGGGCGAGACCATATCTGAATCATCAGATCTATATCTTTTTTGAGAAACACACTGAACTCAGTCATCTATTGTATAGTGTTTTAATGCAGAGTTTATTTTTTCATTTTATACAAAAAATAAAAATATATTGTACATGCAGGAGGTATGTGTAAATGTATGATCATCTGCAATGGTTACAGTCACTGAAGAGGAAACAGCTGTGACATTCACGGCAGTAATAATGCAGAGATGATGATGAATATACTGAATTATAAGTTCACATCTTTGTTACTGTAATTGTATTATCATTTATCTATTATTCTGCACATGGACACCCACAGTCCAAACATGGGATATTTATTCAACATGAAACAATGTCAATAATTCAGAAATGCTTGAAACAGTTTTAACATCAATAATACATTTAGAGCTTACATCAGCTCAAAGGAATCAGTATCTTATGCTTATACAAGCACTATAGAGAGGTAACGTATGACCGTTTGTACTGGCCAATAGATGGCAGCAGAGTTCAGCGTATGAGTCCGGAGCGTTACATGTTGTGCCGCTGGTCCTTTCGGTCCCTAAGCACCACACAGCACGTGTGCTCTCCAAAACCTTTACTGTCTGATTCTTCACCGCTTTAGTTATGCAGAGCCAAGCTCCACTGATATATTTCATAAAGTAGTCACTGCAGCAAAATATGTTGTTGTTCGTGTTACGGTATAGTTTCAGTCCATGATCTCCTGAAGCACAAATCCCTGTATTCACAGTTTGGACATGTTAACGATCACAGACAGCTGAGTCTGAATTATCGAATTATGGCGCTATTATGAGCTCAGACCTGGGACAGAAGCAGTTTACAGCATTAGTCTGTGTTGGCTTACATGTCTGACAGGCCTCTCTTCGTGTAAAAACATGGGGCTGGAGGAGGGAAGCTCCACTGATGCACTGGTTCCCAGTTCCAGGATTTTAAACTTCAGCTGGAGAGGAAATCAAAACACGCTGCCAGTTTTCACAAACACATCACACAGAAAGACAAAGCTGTCGTCGCTACAGAGTCAAAGCAGAACAACAGTGAGATAAACAGAGCATGCACGCAGCATGTGTGTTATTATGAAGCCGGGGATTTCAAACTTTGTGCATGAATGTTTGGGGTTTTATACTCACTGCGTGTAAAGTGTCTATTCGCAGCGCTCCTGTGATTCTAACTGCAATTTCTCTGTAGGAGGCCACATTGACGGTGCATTGGATCGGCAGAGTTAGAGTGTTGGACCGGTTCTGTGTGACGAAACCAGACATCAGTCTTCGGTTGATGAAATGAAAAATGATGATTATGAGGGATTGATTTTGGTTGGTTTGTACTTTACCAAGCGGGAGAAGCGGGAAAGGTCCTCGGGTGACGCCCTGCTCTGTGCCACATGCTGAGGCGGTAAACAGCGTGATCCGTCTCTCTGAAGAGGACATGAGAGTAAAATCACCTGCGAGTACGTTTCAACCTTATGTCTGCAGAGAACGCATTCAATAATATCGTGATAACTTGAGGTGAATTAGCATTAAATTACAGCCAAGAATTAATAATGAAATACACACACACATGCAATTTTCACTTTTCACTTTTATGTATTTAGATAAAAAAAACATGTAAAAATATATATAAAACACATTGAAACACTTGAAAGATGATACACAATAAAAAAAACATCCTTGTTTCCGTTAAAAGGAAGGATGACTTGATTTTTGAATATATATTTGTGTGGAGGGTCTCTAAAATACATATTTGTCACTTGCAAATGAAAATGTCTTTTTTAAAGCTCTGCTATGTAGAGCTGTAGTCATCATTCAAATTGAAAACATTTTTCGCAAACAAAAATCAAATCGAGAAACAATTTCCCGCTGTAACCGTCACAGCCAACCAGAGCCACAACAGGTTCAGGTAGAGAGTCTGTTCGTGGGCCTAAATGGACCCTTTGGACAAAATAGATCCAGGTCTTTCTTGAGAACCTGGATGAAAGCAGGACACCGTCCCTCCTCTTCTGTGGTTGGTGTTATCATCTATAGTGGGTATTGTGTAAGTCTTCAGCATAACACTGGAGCACTAGGTAAGGGGGACCCCCCCAGCTGCCATCAGGTATTTCACTGATTGAGACAAACTAACTTTTTCAGGCTCCACACTCACCTGGTCAATACTGAAGTCAGATATCTGCAGGAGCTGGTTCCCATTTTTCGTCATTTCCGGGATCTCAATGTTCAGCTGCAGATCCTTTACAGGAAAGTAGCCAAGGTTCTGGATCTGAGAGATGACAAAAACAACCGGAAACCACAAACAATATTTTGAAAGCAGCGTTTTTTTTCCTGTACAGTCGATTAACAATGGTGATGACGATGCTCTTGGCTCTCACCTGGAAAGTGAAGTTGAAAGGAGGACCGATGACCCCAGGCTCCTCCAGTGACAGCTCCGATTTGATATCATATCGGGTCGGATTTGAATCCCTTTGAAACAGAATAAGCACAAACAAGTATAATGTTGTCAAGTTGAACAAGTCCCCATATTCCTGCTACAGTATCTGGAACGTACACTCTGAATCAATGCCATTTGTAACAATACAATATCGCTTTGCTCCAGTTACATGAACTTCCAACGTCATTGCTTCCACGACTCGACCCGAGCGCTTCAGCAGCATGGTATCACATGGTATCACATTCAGAAATGGACAAACCTTGTGAAGAGAAGGTCTCCCTCGTATTTCAGTGAGTAATAGATATCGTTGAAATTATCAGCTGTGCTCATCTCCTCGCCGTCGCTGTCGAGAGAACGGGATAAAAATATTCAAAGAACGCCAGCGATCACGTTACATCAGGACACACCAGTTGAAATATTCATCCTTGGAGCTCAATTGCAGTTTCAGCTTTTGTTCTCTTATCTCGAGCTTGAAACGTGATTCTGCATGTGCGTTAAGCATCTGTATCCGTAAGAACAGCTAAGGTCAGACGTCTCGCAATGCAAACAGGAAATACAATTAAAGGGTCACACCTTCTGGCCTCCAGGATAACCCGGACGTGCTCGAGGAAGACAGTACGACTGAACTCAAACTCCAGACGAAATGATACCTGCAGAGGAGAAAATAAAGTCGAGAAGAATAAATCAGTTTTATCAGTTTGTCATCGTACATTTTGACAACAAAAACACCAAAAGCACAGGTCAGAGGCTTCTTTTGACTCCGCATGCTACCGCTACATCCTCGCCAACGACAAAGGCCCTGCATTATGGAATGAGGAGGAAAGCCTGCAATAACTTGCTGTAAGTACCGGGCTTTAACTCCAGGCAGCCGGCTGCACGGAGAGCCGGAGAATTTCCACTTAGTTGAGGACAATATAGTAAATATAAATCAACATGACTACGTACACAGCTACCAGTGAGAGTCAGATGCAGGGCAAAATAAAAGCCCAGAGGCAGAAAAGAGACGAGACAGACAGAAACAGAAGAGATGACGGGTGTGTAAGGAAATGCAAATCGTTAGACAAGTCTAAAGAGGAGAGGAGAGGAGAGGAGAGGAGAGGAGAGGAGAGGAGAGGAGAGGAGAGGAGAGGAGAGGAGAGGAGAGGAGAGGATTGATTGGTAGCAGACAGTAAACCGAGCTAAGCAGTGTTTACAGTCCTCCGTGTCGTAATGAAATCCTGACGGACTCCGTCTGACCAAAGAGGAATGCATAAGGTTCACTGGCTTCCCTCCTCCATATAGTCTGACTCATCCTCGACAGACCACAGATAAAGAACATTCATACAAAAGTTAAGACCTATTTTCAGCAGTGGAAAATACATTCGCTAAAGCACTCAAATATGGTTTTGAGGTACTTTATACTTCTGCTCCACCAGATTTCAAAGAAAAATATTGTACTTTAGATGAAAACACAAAACACACACAAACATAAAAGTGCACAGACACACACACACATGCAAGTGGTATGGGTTTGGAAGACATGACTGTCCGTGGCTAGACGATGTTCGTGCGCCAGCATAGTTGAACATGGAAATTCAGACGGAGCATGGAGCTCAAGCTTCCTCCTCTGGGCTGATGTAGTCCACCCGCATCCCTCAGCCACATTCACTGTCAATCGTCAAACAATTAATTTGCAGCAACAGCGTTCCTTGTCAAAAGCACAGTGGTCACCAGCAGTGTATGATCTGTAGCCCTCACTCTGCTGCCGCAGTAGTAAAGTTTGCAGTACATGCTAGTTTTACGCAGGTCAAAACCAACCGGAGAAGTCAAAACAAGAGCGATAACTGGCTGTTTTCAAAAGCCCTGAGGTTCTTACTTTCCTTCATCTGACCTGTGGTTTTGGGCAGGCTTGGCAGCAGCAGCAGCGTACAATCAGCCTTGTTTAACTCAGTGCCACATATTTAAAATGCTCCCGACCAGAGCCCATCAGCCTTGTGGCTCTGGATGCTGTTCGGGCTGAAAGAGTGGGTATGAATCACTCGGTGAGTTTTAAAGGGTGACCAGAGTCCTTCTTGGTTCAGCGTTGCAGAGGAAACGCCGCGATATCTTCGTTGCGCTCGGAGACTATTGTTTATGATGACGACGTCGTGGTTAGGACATTTCATGAACTCTTTAAATCACCTTCATTACTTCATTCCTACGGTATTTGTCAGCAGACGTCAATGGAAAAGATGACTTCGGTATAATCTGCTCAATGTTTAATGGCTTTTAAATGCACGGCGCGATGTACCATCAGTGTCATCCCGATCAAAGTTAATTCAAACACCACCCTCTTAAAAATAAAACTCGATGCTCTGCTGTAAAACACACTGGAGTCTCATAAATATTGTTGACATTACAAGCCTGTGGAAAGGCTTGAAACCGCAGAATTGAACGTGAGAATCAGTAACAGATGAGGACAAAACCTCTCGGTATCTCAACTGTCAGTGTCACCTGGTGCACCAGGCTAAAGTGGGGAGAAAATGATCTTAATGGCTCAGGGAGAAAGTGTTTTTTGTTCTATTTACCGTGTTGCCAGGGGGAATCTTGGTAAAACCAAATGGAACGCTAATTAAAATGGTTATGGTGTATAGAGGAAGACAGTATTGCTTGACTGACATTTATAGGTGATAAAATGGTATCAGAACATCTCTACTAGCGATTGAGCCTATCAACAAATGAGAAGTAGAATCATTCTCTCATAGACTTCTATACAATCCGACATCTTTTTGCAACTAGAGGACCATTCGTTTTTAAATCTCCTTTTCTTTTGCCTCATGTTTTGATGCTTTTAATGGTTTTATGTGAAGCACTTTGCATTGCCTTGTTGTTGAAATATATATATATATAATATATACAAATAAACTTGCCTTGCCTAGAGGACGCCTGCTGACTATTAGAAATAATGCAACTTTAAGGCACTTCCGCATTGGCGGCACTTTTCAGACCGGGAGGTTGCTGACTTGCTGGAGGTGGCCAACTGAGCACGTTACATGGACTGAAGAAGGCCGTGGGTTATAGCCGAAAGCTCTGGAAAAAGCATGATCTTTGTCACATAAAAAAATCTATCGTTAAAAAACAGGAAACAGCTTCCCAGTTTGGAAGAACGTCTCTAACAACCTACGGCCAGGTGTAAGGTTTTCAGGAGTTTGTCATTGCTCTGGGAAGCTGAACAAAATAGTAAGTTTCAACATCGTGATGTGCTTTGTGGGGATCATCCTTTATGCATAGAACTGTACATAATGTTGAGTCACAGTATTAAAAAAAGGACGTTGATCTTAACCTCTAATGTGTTGTTTTGACTTGATGAGCCACTGCAACCTTTGTCAACCGACGTAATAATAATGACATGTTTAAGATCCACTCTATATTAAAGTTGCTCCCTACTCACATTTCTTATAGTTAGAAAGTTAAATAGAGATGGGAATGTTTAGGTTTCGACACTCTGGACTTTCATGTCAGAATTTAGAAAGTTTAGTTCACAAACCAGAACTGAGCTGGGCTCTCCTGGTTGGCTTGTGGGTTTTACATTTACCAGCGTGGTCTGTCACGGTCATCTGAAGCCTGCAGCGTGTGTTTTGGGCGCCTGTGATCTAATGTGGCCCACGTTGGAAGCTTTTCATCTCATTACATGCGGGCTGTGAGGTTGCTCTGACGGGGATTTTTGTATCTCAGTCAAAAGTGCCACCATCTGAACTGAGTTTTATTAAATCTGGGAATCAGTATGAAAATGATTTTCTTGTGAATGGAAAAGACCAACTTTTACATCTGCTTTCCATTCGGTCAGATAAATACAGAAATAATGATTCTGACGTAAAACACATGACTTTCGTGGACACCCAGGAACAAAATGTCAGATATAATACAAAGAATAAGTGCAAAACCTGCAAATCTGCCAATCCATCATTTTGATTTGATCACAGCAAAACATACAAGCACACACCAAGTGTTTTTAATTAGCAAACAGCGAATCCTAAACAAAGTCACAACTCCACAATGAAAGCCCACTGTTTTTGGCATTTAAAACAAGTGGTGGATTATTAAATAATGAATAATTTCATGGATTTCGAGTGTGAAGTCTCACCTGAGTTTTGGCCCTCATGAACGGTGCACTGACGTTGCAGATCTTCTCATTCCTCAGTTTGTCCTCAATGAAACACTCTATTTTGATGTCAGAATTGTCCTGGATCAAAAATAACAACAGTTTTTGGAAACACTTTCTACCACGTCCATGTCATAAATGCATTATAAACATACTCACACTGCATTATAATCTACAAATAGCACGGTATAAGTATATTGTTTGGCTGACGGTAATGCACCTTGACTCTGAGGCTGGAGAAGTGTAGATTGGGTGTGTAGGTGATATTTAGGCGAGCGTTGTAGGCGTTCTCTCCTTTGTTCTCCAACCGGACGTCCACCACCATCCTCCTCCTGTTTCCCTCCAGAACCCGCAGAGATCCCTCGCTCCCTCCTTCACTGAGATGGCGGCAGAAAGCACCGCGAGACTGTACAGGGTGCGCACAGAACTGACTGAAAGGCGGGGAGGGCAAGAAAAGTGAACTCATTAGTAACAGAGCAGCTGAGGACCGGCTTTACGTATTCTCATGTGTGAACCTACGTTCGAGTCATCAGGTCGGTCATGCTCTGCAGAGCCAGGTCAGGTATGCAGCGGTCGTCCTCGTCGCAGCCGTTCCAGAAGGGCAGCTGGACAAAGAGACGAGCGTCCCGTCAAGTCAAAGAAACTACCAATCCTTTCATTTCATTCATGGGAGTGTCTTTCTAATAACTTCAAGGCAAAGAAAGGACAATTTGCATGATTGTGTCTCACCTCAGTCCTCACAACGGTAGGCCAGCTGTCGTCTAGAACTGGTCCTTGGGCCGGATCTTGTAGCCCCACTTGAGCAGCAAACACTATGGGCCGTGCGTAGTCTGTGGTCTCCTGATATAAAACATTAAATTGAAAGATTAGCCTGTGGATTTAGTCATTTATCAAGGCACTTTATCTATGGCGCTCGAAATACGTGTTGACACAAAACGTTTACACAAATGTACAAGATGCAGAAATACTCGAAAGATATGATTTTAATCTCATTTTAATGTGCAGTGTGTGTTGGTTTTAAGACTGAGGGATGATTTGCTGAAATGCAACATGCTGAAGTTTGACTCCAAAAAAAAAATCCAGTGATTCTGCCAGAACTGAACTCTTGTCAAAAAACATTTGAACTTCCACTTGATACTAAAACTACCACAGAATCCCATTTGTAAAATACATCTTCCAGCCATCTCACCTATTCTAAGAACACTGGGATACATTAGTCCTAGTATGAATTATCAATTTAGGACATCAACAAGCTTTAAATGAAACAAACAAATACATTTTAAAGCCAATCGTCTCATTGCTGTCTCATGAGAGTCACCGACATCATGGCCTCACCATGACGTGGAAGTAGATGTGTTCGCAGGTCTCTTCTCCAGGGAAGATGGTCAGGTTTTTAGGGTGCAGCTTGTTGGGGTTGTCCAGTATGGCCCGAGGATTGAAACGTCTTTCCGCAATGGAGACATTATATTTGATCCCTGGTGGGACATAGGAAGAGTTAAAAACATTTCACGGTGAAATCATAAAAAGGTCCTTTTCTATTTGTGTTCAAATGTTTCTAAGATGGACAGGCTTTTGTTTGTACTTGGGTTAGATGCAGAGTAATTGACAAACGGCGGCATCAGGCTTTGGTAAATGACATCACTGACTCTGAACATCTGATGAATGTGTGACCAAGAACATACACAAATCCAAACCCTCTGGCTTCAGTACCGAGTCGTTTCCAGGCCACATTGTTTAAACGGCTTTCTATTTCTTGCATCGTGTTTTCATGGCATGAAGAACAATCCACTCAGGGTGAACTTGTGCGTTTGGGGTCAACTAGATAATTAGAGAGAGGGATACATCTTACACGAACACACTATGGACATAATGGACATAGAATTGGAAGCTTTTCTCCACTTTTCACCCACCATATCAAAAATGATCATTCTATCAACTGTTATATATTTTAGGTAAATAAGTTGGCTCTGGCACTTCTTCATTTTTAAGCCCTATGTGGCCACACAGCAACTTTTGTCCTCAGTATCTTACTTCTAAGTCTTAAGATCTTAAAATGAGTTACTTGAGTCTTTTCTCTCAAATACTGGAAATAGATATTTGCATAAATAAGATTAACTTGACTCGGATCGAAAAAAAAGGCTTCCCTTTTTTTGCAATAGACCACAGCGAACTTACAAACACCAGCACATCTGGCACGCATTACCAGCCAGACACGGCAAAGAGGGGGAAATTAAATAAACGTGTTCCACTGTAAGCAACCAGCAAAAACAAGATAAGTCCCGCTCTTCTTCCTCTGTACTCCGTTTTGCCACGTCTTATAGATTTGATAAAGATGTCGTGGGGTCGAGAGGTTAACTCAGAACACGCTCCCCCCCCCCCCCCCCCCCCCCCCCCCCGCACCTCTGCTTCCTCGCAGCTGATACACAGTGAAACTGGACCCGGCCGTCGTATCTCTGAAAACAAATTGCAGAGACCCCCTGCGGTTACATGCAGGTGGGCTACTATCGGTGGCACCCGTCTGCCGGACCAAACAATTAGAAATGACTCTTTTTTTAAGACGAATAAAACGGTGATGAACTTACATTCCAACCGTAAAAGGAACATTTGATAGCACCAGAGTGGTTCAGATATGCCTGTTTTTTGGGAGGCAGCAGCATTAGCTTTGGCAGAGAACAGCAGTGAGATCAGAATTTCTTACTGCTGGTAAAGAAACGCTTCGCTTTGGCGCCACTCTGAATGGAAGAAGCCGTCGCAGATATTACAGGAAGCCGCTTGCTAGAAAGTTTATTGTAGCCAGGAGGACATTATACATTGTGCCTTTTCTCATTTAAAGCCAGCCACGTTCCATCCTGGTCTTCTATCACCATCCAAACAACAAGCTGAACTATATTTCAAATACAGATCCAAAATATAAATTTCTATGCTCAAGTGTAACGAGCGTAATGGTAAAGATGATCTGTTAAAGGTTTGACAATAGCCAGAGATGCTTCTTCAGACTTGGTGTTTTATCTAATTTCCCCCTGGGGATGAATAAAGTTTCTATCTATCTATCTATCTATCCATCCATCCATCCATCCATCCATCCATCCATCCATCCATCCATCCATCCATCCATCCATCCATAGATTTGATAAGTTGTGCAAAATGTAAAAGGGTCTGCTTTACCAATAGATTAAATGGGGTTTTTATGAACCTCTGGAAGATGCCAAACATCAGGCAAAGACAAGAGGAGCGACGGGGGAAGATTTACTGAAATGCTTCCACAGCAGTGGATTATTTTTGCTGGCTTACCAATTTCCTGTGTGGGAGGAATGGCTGTCCTGGCAGTGATGTTGAAACACACAATGGCTGACATACAGGTCACGTCTTTGCCACCCCTCTGACAGTCCTTCACAAAGATGTTGATCTTACTGGGCTCAAACCTGACAGTGGTATATATCCGGACAACGCTCTGCGACCTGCGAGGGCATACAAGTGTGTGAAATAAAAATCTCGATTCGAGGGTTTTAACAGTAAAAGTACCGGTGAGCAAACCATAGCAGAAATAAGATGGACGTCTTTAAAGAAACGGATGAAATGCATTTGGAGCCCGTCTCGTACTTTTGCAGAAATAACTTATTATTTACTGGGTGAAATACTAACCACAGGAGAACAGCAGCACCAAGGGAACCGACTGCCAGGTCCACTAAACCATCATTGTTCATGTCCATTGTGCCATGAATACTGCGGCCAAAGTACAGCAGGCCAGGAGCCAAATCTGCTGCCGCTATCCTCTGAGAAACAGAGAGAAGAGGAGGTCTGAGCAAACCGATCACAACAACAACAACCACAGTCAACTATGTTGAGATTGAAGCCATTACTGGAACAGTCGCGTGTGCAATTAAACTGTGCAGTCACAAATACAGTATGTAGATTTAAATCTTGTAGATTAAAAAAAAGTAATTTACTCAAGAATAACTTTATTTTCCATTACCACCAACCATTCTGTGAAGCATACTAAAGTTAAATTGTTCACCGCAGAGCTTCCTGCTTCGGTTTAAACCAGGATCGTCACTCACAGTCCGCTATATTTTGCACATTCCATCTGTTATTATCAGAGGTCGTAATATTTCCGTCATTATTCTGCTTACTAATGTGTTGTAACTCTGTTATGTTGCTCTTTCTGTACACATGACATCTATTCTATTTTGGGGGGAGTTCTTCCGGTAACAATGTGAGGGTATGTGTACAGATTGTAAAGCCCTCTGAGGCAAATTTGTGATTTTGGGCTGTACAAAACAAAACGACTTGAATCAGTGTATCATGCCTGACATTCTCCTGTTGTTGCAGAGCCTGTTATTGTCCACCTGTCCAGTAGCTGCTCTCAGTGTGTTCCTGTAATCTACCGACACCTTTTCTCCACGCCTCCCTGCACACCTGCCCCTCATTCCTTCATATCCACTCGTAACCTGTCCGTATAGGCTCACGACTACTGCCGGTTCCCTGCTGGCCCTCTTGTTGCTTGTCTGGTTTTATTGGCCCTCATTCACAGTCTGCCTCTTGCTGACCTCGGCCTTTTAGAGCAAGTCACACATCTGGTACAGAACTGTATAGAATGACACTTCCTTGAAGCAGGTTTCAAGTCTTTTTTTTAATGAACATTAATCAATAGCTACCTGGAAGGTGGCAAATCAAATGAAAAACATATATTATTCGATATGATTACCAGTAATATGTACATTAAAGTCAGTGGGCGAAAAAAACAAAAGCAAACACACTGGCTTGTCTTTTAACAGCTCTCTTTTTCACCTCCTACCTGTTTGTATTTGCGTAGTATTCTGTTGTGCTGGCTGAAGAAAACATAAATGGCTCCTTTGTGGTCATCTTCCAGTGGGGCCCCCACCACCAAGTCATTGAAGCCATCACCGTTCAGGTCTGGCACAGGAGCGAGCGATGAGCCAAAGCGAGCATTCTGGCCCCCGTTGTGGATTTCCAAAGACCCCTCAAGGATGAAACGATTCTGACGGATGAAGGGAAACATAATGATTCTAGTTTTGCTGCGATCAGAGTTGTTTTTCCCACTTTAATAATATCTCAAGGCAATCTCCCCTCAAGGGGAAACTTAGATTTGTTTGAATTGATGTATTGATGTTGATGAATAGATTTCAGCTTTATTGAGGGAGTCCCACAGCAGCAGCTCTGTCTGCACATCCCAAAATAATCAACTGCAACAAACAAGGTCAGTGAACAAAAACATTTTTAAACCACAACACGGAAAGAAATACTTTCATGTATTTCCAGAGCTTGCTTCTCCTCCCAGACAGAGTATATGAGTAACTGGACAACGCAGCATCATTAGACATATTTTAGAGCCTATTGTTTTGGCTAATTTACCAATATCTGTCATTGTGCTCAAATTATTGCCTTACAAGAAACCACAAGAAATATCGACTAGAACCAAAGAAATGTGATCTTTTAATCTGTTCTTTAAACATTAAAAACAGCCCTGAGTGTTATTTTTTAAACTATCTACATAACATCTCATTTTGTTCAGCTTATCACTTGCTCCCGTTAAGTCACTTCCCAAAATCCACTGTGAGGACAACAGCAGTGTGCATCTTAGACCGATGAGTTTGGTTATAACCGAGATAGTTCACCTTTTTTTTCGGCCTCCCAAATAGGGTTTGGATTTCAAATCTTCCAGCTATGTTTTTTTTTTAATTATTATTTTATTTGGTAATATGATGAGTAAGGAAAATATTTTTTAAAAGCTACAGTTCAACCCAGCCAGGAGATTCAAGCAAAAACTGAAAACCTACTTTTGCTGATGTAGCTATCAGTTTCTGTTAAGACCCCCCCCCCCCCCCATGTTCCACAGCCAACATTTACCTCACTGCCCGCAAATAAATCAATATTATTAAGCAAGTAACTCACTGCATCTTATGTAAAAAATGCTTAATTATCAGAATCAGCTTTATTTGGACAAGTATGCGTGCTGTTACAAGGCATTTGACTTTTGCACCTCTCTCAATGTATTTACACAGAAAATATCAGCTAAAGGGTAAAAGGTATAAGGACAACAAAGCCAGTCAGGTAAAGGTAAATACTAGTCTAAAACAACATATATACAAGTGTATGTACATGTAAAGTTGTCTCTCTACTGTAAATACTGTGTAGGATTTATCTGTTTTGGGGTTAATGTTAAAGGCAACTATAGAAAGCCTGGAAAATGACACTCTGCAAGTAAACATTCTCAACGTTCTAATGCATATACAACACACAGAACGCCTTTACAGTACACATGTTTCTATAATGCGGATTCACTCTTTAATGGAAACAAAAGCATTTTGCCAAAAGGACATTTTTCAGGATAGCATATATGGTAAAGAAATTCTGTATGTCTCCTCCAGTGGGCTGATTCATGCCTTCTGGCAGAGTTTATGTCAGAGGGATGATCTGTTCTTCAAATGATGTCTCAGATGTCTCGTAACGAGACCAAAGAAGAGATCGCTGTCCTCTCTGGCCTCAATACAGCTGGGTTTGTTGTTTCAATTATCTCAAAGCCATCTTTAGTCTTTAGTTTAGCTAATCATGTTGGAATTTATACACAAATCAAGTAACAAACAAGTTTTTTTTTCGAATCTTTCATCTAATCAAACGAAAGATAAAGTTTGGATCGGCTTCTGTGTTTTCGACTTAATCCTTTAATTCCACCTTTTTGAACTGCAATATCTAAAACATCTGGCAACAAAAAAGGGAGGAATTGTACCTCTTGATCCTAAAAGAACGGCGCGTAGCTTTAGTGTATTTATTTGAAGTTCTATTCTTAGCGAGTGTGAAGTCAGACGGAAAATATCCATGCCTTCGAAAGCAACTACGCTTTTAAAAGACTAAATGGAGCCCAATACTCCGTTCCGTCAGTGGCCGTGCATATCATTGGTCAACTTGGCATCTCAGCTCACAATATATTTTTGGGGTCGGCAGACGAAACATGAGATCACTTGTTATTTCTGTTGAACAAATGGGAAGGGAGATGATTTAGGAAGGTAGCTTTTTACTTCTCCGCTACCTGATGTGTGCATGCGTGACAAAGAGGGAGATTGATGGAGAAATGAGGGAAAATATCTTCAGCAGTGTTTAAATTTGAAACATATGGTTCGTGAGGAGGCCATGAAGGGTCACAACCAGTGTGCAGTGAACTCGGGAGTACGTTTTGCGTCAGCATGGAATTTTATCTTTGACCAGCTGCCAGACTTTAGACGACTTCATTTAGTTCTGGACTTCCTTATCCTTTAAGTTTTACCGTGTACCACCGATACACCTCTGATAAGTCAAGACATCTTACTCATAGAGTGTTTCAATGAAGAAGAAACGGAATTAAGATTAAACAAGGCAAGAGTCTAGCCACGCTGGCGACTCTGTGATGCTGTAGGATCAGAAGATGATCCATTCTTGATGTAAAAATACTGATGAAAGCCGCTTCAACATTTCTCATCTCTCATTTCATGAGATTTTTACAGTAATGCACACTACTCCTACTGAGGTGCTGCCCTGCAGGCCGACGTAAGAAACACGTCCTTTCTTTGCTGAGATATTTCAGTCTGGACCAGCATCGCCATATAAAGCCACGCTGCTAGCATGGCACAAAATCGTTAGTAGCAAATATGCTCAGAGCCAATGAAAAGGCTTCTTTTTGTTTGAAGTCAAGTCTGCATAATCACATTGTGGATGTTTAATATTCACTGTAACCACACAGACGCATTTTTGAACCAGGGTGTCCAACCTTAAATAGTTTTCCAGAACAATATCACCGTGAAGCATCTACAGCCACCACCTGGATCAACCACATCGTGATTATTATTGCTGTGCTGATGTTGACAGACGTTCTTTAAAAGAGGGATTTCTCTCCGTTTGTGTTTCATTTCTCACTGTTAAGCTTGGCCTGCCAGCTGTGATGTGGTTTGGGTTCCAGACCAGAAATTGAAATGCCTCTTCCGTGCCTGTTCAATGGATTCAAAAACAGCTGAAGACATTTATTATTCCAATGAGCAGATCTGGAGCACCGGGAAATTTACTTCTGTCGAAGAAAGCTCTCGCCTCCTAATGGTTTGCTGGAAATGATTTTAGAAGGGGCAGAATACTTTCCTATTGAGTTCACTCTGCACAGCTATTAAAATCTGCACACTGGCATGGAAGCAGTTGATCTGCACATTTGATCTGGACGAGGGCATGTGTCAAAAGTCTGCCTGCAGCATGTCAGTGTGCTAACTGTGGAGCTGGAAGGCAACAGAGTCTGGTTTGTAAAGTGCTACCGGACACCTCCGGTGAGGCAGAAATGACCAGGAATGTCTGAAGTTTGAACAGGTGTTGACCCAATTCTGTGTTTGTGTCTCTGCATATGTTCACGTTTTTAGAGTTTGTACCCACCAGCTCTGTTACTCTGTAGATATAGACCTTCCCCTTCTCCATGCCTCCACTGAAGAACATGGGTGCTGCCACCAAAAGGTTGTCAGTTATGCCGTCTCCGTCAATATCCAGAGGTGCGATCTCGCTGCCGTAGTACGAGCCGATCTGAAAGAGACGTATATGTTGTGTAGATCTTTGTTATTCATCAGTTTGAATCCCTTAAAGGTGTTCATTCAACAGGTGCTCTGAAATTCTTGGATTCTCCTCCACTGTTTATTGATCCACATGTTGTTTCCTGATTTACTGATGATCTGGAGTTGCTGGAGTATGAATATTGAAAGCAAATGGGGGTCCGCGTTGTGTCCAAGCAAGTGGTCAGAGGCGTAATGATTTTGTAGATGCTCAGACTGTGAGAGCTTTTCGGAGGGAGACTGGATCAGTCACTGGAGTGGATGGAACATCATTTATTGGCTTTCAGATTAGAAACATCTGCCTGTTAAAAAGCTCTTTGCTCAAGAGTTGTGAGATGCAGAAAGCTTTCTGCAAAAAAAACATCTGCTGTTCTGGATGAGCTGTTGCTGACAAGGTACAATGTAAGCTGCTGCAGGATGACTTCTTCAGGCCGGCAGCCTGTGAAGGGTTGCCAGTTAGTCTGGTTGTAGTGGACATTAACACACAGAGCCACATCCCTTTGAACTGATCATTCTTTTTAAACTGAATTCGACTCAGATGATTCGATCTAAAATTAAACATCAACAGTACTTATTTATAGCACCAAATCAAACTTTATTGGTAATCGAGATTTACACATTCAGGGAACATGTCTACATGCCAACTTGCACAATCAACACAGTATGTCATGTTTATGACATTTGGACTGTGGTTGTTTCATCAGCAGTCATTTCATTGAGGTTGAATTTCAAAGGAAAATACGTTTGACTATTGGCCTTTTCCTCTGAAAAATACTGCATGTCATGATGAATGTTTCGACCATTTTGTCTTATTTTATGTGTTGATTGATTGGAATAATTCTAATGCTTTCAGAAGTTGAAAATACAGAATAAACTAGGTACTAAAGTGACATAAACAGAGAGAAAGAGAAGACCTAACGCCAAATCTGGCTGAATTTGTGTACTACACTGCCAGTTGTAATTCTGGTTTTGCTGTTTTAAATAAAAGTGGATAGTGCAGCAGAGCTAATAAGCTCCAATAGCTTCCTCTATTTTAGGCTCTCCAGGTCACTGGTCCCCCAGAGTTTTGCACCGACAAAAAAGCTTGCTATTTATTTCACCAAAGTTCACCTAAGTTGAAAAAAATGATCTCATTAATCCAAAAAAGGAGCAATAAAGACTCATAAAGACTGACCTGCTCTTTAACGACGGGGGTGCGAGCAGAGTTTTATAACAATGCTTCATGACACTGCGGCATTCTTTTAAAAGAAGACATAAGGAGAACATCAGTGTGCAACTGAGTGCTGGTTGCCACACTACCTGCTGGCCTTTGAGAGAGTGCAGGATGGTGAGGTTGCCCGAGTTCTTCAGAGTGAAGATGATGACTTTCCCGGTGTGGTTGAATCGCGGAGCTCCCGCTACGAGGAGACGACCATTTCTGGCCGACACCACAGACGTCACGGTGTAACCTGGTGATGTAAAACACACGTAATAATTCTGCCTCAGTTCACAGGCAACAACCCATGTAAGGTATTACTTATATTTGTCTTCTATTGACTGTGAATCCGTAAATGAAGTAAGTTGATTGTTTCATAGTCAAATTGTAATAAAGACTACAGGCACTATGTTTTGTTCCACTGTTTGAGTGCACGGAGAGTGATTGAGCCTGGCTTACAGCTTTAATTTCATAGCAGTGATCTGCATGACTCAAGAAAAAAACAGCAAAACTCAGCAACTCGAGGAGTTGAAGCTCAGCGAGCTGCATTCAGTTACGCAGAACTGGATGTTCTGGTTTCTCAGGTTTCTCAGATTTCTTCCTCTATTTCGTCTTTTCCCACTAACAATTCCACTCACGTATACTTTTCCACCTTCATCTCACGTCTTCATACCCTCTTTTTTTCCCCCCAGCTTTAACTTTCTCCCTGCCTTTCCGAAATTATGCTTCCACCTCATATTACTATTGAGTCTAGAATGGCGTCCATTGGCAGCCTGGTGGATAAGCTCAGAGACAAACCACTGATGGTAAAAGCAGAGATCTGTGGTGGTGGAGTGAGATGGGGTTGGATATAATGTGAAGTACTCGGGCAATGGGTACACTTAGATGGGTTGCAGCTAATATAGTTAATGTTAAACCGCAGGTCTTCTGCCAGGACAGGACGAAATACAAGTAGAAATACAAGGCTGGTGTTATACACATTGTTCAAGCGTATCCTTCACTGTCGCTGCATTTCTTTTCACATTATAGACACCCATCACAATCCAGTCATGATTTTCCCGCTCCATTAAAAAAAAAAAAAAAAATATATATATATATATATATATATATATATATATATATATTTTTTTTTTTTTAATTTATACATTTTTTATTGAAAGACACGAGACAATATTAAGACAATACATAGACATAACAACAAGAGGATGACAAGAACAGTGGGATAAAAGCCAGCAAATATCATAAAGTCAGTGTGTGTGTGTGTGAGAGAATGTCCTTGAGCCTTTTGAGATGGAGGGAAAAAAATATATAAAAATAATAATAATAATTAAAAAAAAACAACAAACCAAAAAAAAAAAAATATGAAAAAATGAAAAACAGGTAAGTATGTGTGCATATGGATGTTCATGTATGCATGTACGTGGGTTTCCATTGGTTGTCCGGCAAGAAAAACAAAACAGAAATCAACAATAGTAAAAAAATACACAAAAAAAATATATATATATATACACCGGTATATATACTATACATATTTCAATATTAATAGAATGGGTGGTGTCACGTTTGCAGAAACATAGTGAGGGATGACCAGGTGGAATGGTGTTCTGTTGTATTGTATATGATCATTAAAATAATTTCTAAGGTGTTACTCACCCAAGTAGGCACCGTGGTTTTTGAGCTCTTCGGGGAACTCCTGTGTGTAAGAGGACTTGGGAGGGACCACCTTCCCCTGTCGCGTTTCCTTCAGCACTGCTCCGTTCCAATCGTAAGCGCCGACTGCACCGACCAGAATCCCGTCCTGTACGGAAAGGGGGGAATTGTTTTTTTATTCTTCAAACAGCAGAATAGTAGCGAATGAACCGGTTGCGCTGCCTGTGCTGCACATGTTTGCAACACGGTAATTACTGTATATGTTGACGATCCATGGAACTTAACAAAGTGGGACCACTGTTTCGGAGCACACCCTGTGTGTTTGGCGGACCTTAGCTTCAAGTCAGATTAATGACGGTGTGGTGAAACGTAATCTTGGAAACAATGATAAACACAAGGCAGCTATTTTCTTTTTTTGCTCAGATTCCACACTGGATAAATCCAAGTTTCTCTTTCTATAGCAGCTTACCGGCCCATTTCAATACGAAGAAACTGTGTACCAAACTTCCTTTTCTGTATTTTTCACATTAGGTATACAGCTTTGGTCTACTCCATTTGCCCAGTCGTATTTAACATTGTGAATCCTTTTTTCAATCTTTCCCAACCTACACATATCATACAAGTTACTTATCCTGGAATTATTTTGTTGTTTATTCTTTTGTTTATTCTGTTGTTTATTCTTTTGTTGTTTATTGTCCGTCGCAATCACAACCATACTCAGATGTAACCGGGCAAATGTCTTGTGCTTGGTTGGGAATGAAGGATAACACAATAACACAAACATGTTACCCACAACGTTTACAATTTCAGTCATGGTCATGGTCAGCACATCAGTATGGCTTACTAGCACGCAAGCTAACAAGGTAGTATCTATCATCCAGTTGTAGGACTGCAACTAATGAATATTTTCATTATTGATTAATCGTTAGTATATTTTCAAGATGAATCGTTTGGTCTATAAAATGTCAGAAATAAATTGGGAAATATGTCCATCCCACGTCCAAGGTAACGTCTTTAAATGTCTTGTATCGTCGGTGCCAAACCCAAAGATATTAAAAACAGAGAAAATCATATTCCATAGCCATGACAACTCTTCCACTGAAACTCCCAAGAATCCAACCACGTATTTCTTCTTGTTGCTTAAGTTGGAGCAGAACTATATAAAGGTTTTGCCACAAAGCAAAAAATGAATAAAAACTTGAAGTCTGCTCATCAATATCTGTATTTAAGACTTTTTCTCACAAGGAAATAAAACAACTGCTGGTGTAAATGAACTCAAGACAGCTATACAACACCAACAGACACAAAAGCTACAGTGGACAGTTTTCACACAATCACAAACCACAGTGTGCATAGAAAGTAAGTCTGCTTCAAAGTCCATTATCAAATCGCTGCTACATCTTGATCAGTGTGCAATTAACTGCAGATGCGAGGAGGGATTTTCTATCTTCCATGGTTCACCCTACATTGTATCGCTGACACTGTAATTATAGGGTTGCTCAGCTTAATGAGCTATGCTTTTTTTTTTTTTTTACCTCACACAATATGCCGACAAAACATTTTCCAGTGTTTGAGCATATGCTGGAAGGCAGAATCGTGCGCTTAGCACGCTCGCACTACGTCACTCTCTTGACAGCAGCTTTACGCCAATGTGGTTGTCTGTTTTGGTCGAATTGGTCTCCATGGCAAATGAATGAAACCCGAAAACAGTTCAACCCAATAAACCAGTGACTTATTTCAACTGCAGTTGCATGTACTGTGGTCAGGATGTCAACTCTTCAATGCATTGGAGGGGGCACGATTTGTGGTTGCACATGAATATACAGAAGTGTATAGAGGGTATATACACTTCATACCAGCTCAACAAACATGTGATGTACAGTATATTCTATATTGTGTTAAAATACAGAAATCTGTTTACCAAATATCACAGAGCCTTGAGATTATTTTTGTGTCGTTACAGTTAACGAAACAAACAGCAGACAGAGAAACTGGAACGTATACTGATGCATGGAACGTCTATATGGACAGAATATGACATAAGCAGCCTTCAGAGTTGGCACATGTCACATTTAGCAAAACCATCTGGGCTTCTTAGGACTGGTTTTCTCTTTTACAGCCCCGGCATTCTTTCCAATAAGTTATCCTACTCTCAACACTCCGGTTGGTTTTGTCGAGCATCTCTGGAATCTGGCCTTGTAGACTGAATTTCCAGCAATTCTTACCACCCAGCTGCAAATTCTGCCCAAAATATACATTTTTTTTAATCCTGAATGGGATGGATTTTTTCCTCCCTTGACTAATCACACTGTGAAGGGAAACTGGAAAATCAATGTAGTTGCATCAACAAAAGTCTGGACGGAGCCAGGAATGGAAATCAATGAATTTGGTATGAACTGCCGGTACAGTGGAGGAGATGTGTCTTATCTCTGTCCTCCTCCAGCTGCGTCACCTTTTAAAGCCAGCACACCTGCGACTCGATACAATCAAAACCTCAGCGGAAAAACAACCCATCCTGCAGCTGAACTGTCTCAACCGTGCCTCAGCTTCTCACCAGTACGTTTCCCTTGGGAACATAGTGGTGTCTTATTACCCATCACCGCACGGTTGAAGTGGAAAAAGGCCTGTCTTGTCTTTTTCTGTCTGGGGCTCCTAAATCAGGATGACCTAAACCTCTGGGTCGGGGGGGGGGGGGGGGGGTGATGAATGGCAAGTTGTGGGGAGGAGTAATGAAGCGCCAGAAATTGAGACAATGTGTGCTGTTCTCCATGTTAACAGATGATATGAGGCGACGTGGTGGCAGAAGTCAGACTCACCTCGACGTGGTGGGCGGAAAATCCAGCCTGAGACATCTGGAGGCCAAACGCTGTCCCATTCTTACTGGTTCCTGTGTAAACAAGTCGGTCTTTTACAGTTCTGAACCGCTGCAGCAGCTCAGAAGTTTAAGCTGCAAACCACAGTCAAAACCCTAGAAGAGCCATTGCAGTGGAGTTTCAATGTGGACGTTTCACGTATAAGAGATTTCTTTAGGTACGAACTTTAAAAGGCTTTGTTTCAGCATTCCCACAGCAATAGTGATTACGTTCATGGCTGATTACTCTCTTAATCGCATTAATTGTTTATAAAATATAAGAAAATAATTTTCTTTTTAAAAATCACCGTCTCAATTTTGAAGATAAAGGTGATTTTATCTTCAAATAGCTTACTTTATCCAATCAGCAGTCCCAAACCCACATTTTTGAATCCTTACATTTCAGAAGCAACGGCCAATGTTTGGCATTTTCGCTTGATAAATAACTTAATAACCTGATATCAGACTTATTGGACAGCCTGCTTCTGTCAAAGACTAATGCATCATGGGTCTCTCACTTTATCTCAGGTTTTTTATGTAAGTTTGTATCGTTCCACAGAGAAACATCACATCCTTTGGTTAAAGATAAAATATTTAAATCAGTATATAATGTTCTGCTACATTTGCATATAAATCTTTGTGGTTTCTATCATGCTTAGTCCTAAGAACTTGCACTGCAACACTGAACATACTTAGTTTTTAATGGGAATGCACTTATTATGAGTTGCTTTGGACAAAATGAATGTAATGTAGCTCTCATGAATTCTTTGGAAAACCTTCCAAACTGAAGATGCGTTCCCCAAGTGCGTCCACGATATCCTTCAGCGCCGACTCGTCTGTCACGTTGAAGAAGTGTTTGTCATCTGGGTCGCTGGCGATGTACTTGATCTCACTGAGGAAAGCCTCGGGGTTGATTCCACGACGGTTGTAGTAGCCAAGGACCTGTGACGATGAGATGAAGCAATCTTTCAGTACGTGAATGAAGAACTTGACTGTCAACCAGCTGAATTAATCTGTCACATTTTAAAAGCCCTATAACAGGTTAACAATAGCGTTCTTTGAGCAGGTTTCAGACGATTTAGTTTTTCTATAACACTGCCAGTGCTGTCACCAGTCGGTTTTCAACCAAATTGCTTCAGTGGATGGAATCCAGTGTGCTGTTGACTGCACCAGCAACAACTCAAACCAAAGAAGCATGGAACTGCGCTTTTAGAGTATTTTAATCTCTCCAGGTGCTTGAGTGTTTTTGGCTCCATCCTTCACTGAACTCCATGAGCTCATCATGTTCATGGTGTTTTTAATGGAGCACTGGAAATGTATTAACCTTCGCAAAACTAAGTTAAAACTCAGTGTAAGCCATCTAGCCCAGGTAAATAATAGGTCTAACAGACTCACAGCGATGGCATAACGGGTGATGCCATCCTTCTCACTGTCCTCGATGGCTTGCTGGAGATCAGCACTGTCATGGGACTCTCCGTCAGTTATCACGATCATCACCTTCTTGGCACCGCGTCGAGCTCCTTGTTTGAAAGCTTGTGAGCTGTGAGAACACGTTTGATGTGTTCAGTGAAACAAATCGCAGAATGAAGGTAAGTTGTGTTGCTCAGTTGTGCAAAGGGAGGTACTGTACCGCGCCACGTTGATGCCCAGCGCCGTGTTGGTCTCCTCCCCACCTCGTTGGTTGATGCTGCGTGCTCTTTTCACCACTTCCTCAACGGATTTGTAGTCGCTGAGTTTGAATTCATGGACCACCTTCTCACCGTACTGAACAACTCCAACCTGTCCCAAGAGACACAATAATCCATCACAATGAATAAGTGTTCTGTCTTCTTGCAGTTATCGAAAGGATTGAATATCATTTTCTTCCGTTATCGTAGCCTACAAAAAACTAACTTCCATGAACATATCACAGGCACAATAAACCTGAGACACAATGAGTTTGGATAAAGAAAAGTTTTTTGTATTATTTAGGTCCACTACTTGAATTTATCCAACATGAACATTACCAATATATCTTATCTTCTTTGAGTGTTCCTTCCTCTCTTACACACCTGTATTTGACCTGGTCCAACATAGAACTTCTGAAGAATGTTGATGAGAAAAGCCTGCACTTCATACCAGGGGTAGATGGAGTTTGAGCCATCCAGAACGATCACTATGTCCATATAGGTCTCACATCCTGAAACGTATTTAAAGACTCAATCATGAGAGCACACATGGAGAAAATGGACCTCCATAAATAAGGGAAATAATCATCTGCAGTGACAAAGAACTGAACGTTTGTCAAACAGGAGAAATACTTTTGGACTTACTCTGAAAGGCAGGCGCAATCGTCCTGGAGAACTTGAAGCTCGCGTTGACTCTGGAGCATATGCCAGTGCTGTAGTAAGAGCTGCCGCACTCATAGGACCATAGCGGCCCACAGGCCTGAAACATAAAAGAAAGCATTTACGCAAGCAGCATTATCAACCTCAGAGTATTACAGAACGTTAGCTCACGCTTTCAAAGGCCTTCCATAGGGAGAGCTGCAGTATGACAACCGTGCAATCAAAAGCAAATCTTGTGGGATTTTTTTTTCCATTTTGACTCTTGCTATTTCATTAAATGTGGCCTTGCTTGCTCAAAAGGTTCTGCAGCAACAGACCGTGACTTTATGTTATTTCTCAAAAAGATAAATCCAATAAGTATGAAACAAACCACAAAGCTGTTGTCTTTAGGGTTCGATGTGAGCGTCATTCCCAGCCTCATCTTGTCCTTTCGCTCCGATACGTTGGTCAGAGATATCCTTCCTTGAGGGAAAATAAAACTCACTGAGAGGATCTTGGATGCACAGATACATAAATACATGCACTGTCCTTCTGAGACCAAACAGAAGGTCCCCCATCTGGGACTTTGGGTTGTTTTTGCTGTCTGGGCAGCCAAAGCATCGTCTCCATCCTCAGACCTAAACGTTTACGTGCGCCTTCCTAACCAGCCCAACACATCTGCAACTGGTATGAAGAAGCATGCGGCGGGATGATGTGGTATAACACACATGTGGAAATGTCCATAAACAATTGAAAAACATTGTAAAATGTGGAATGATTGGCATGGTACCCACACTTCTGTCGTACACATGCCACCATGATGCAGAATAAGCGTGCAGCCATATAAACACTTATACATGCATATACTTTCATCCCGATGATTTGCAGTCATGACTGTTACTGTGTGTAGTGTATCTTGTGATTCTCTGGTAAAAAAAAAGAGCGTGGTGATACTATACCTAAGTTGAGCTTGGAACAGCCGTTGCCATTGGTTCGTCGGCTCACCGAACATTTATAAATATCCCCCGTCTGGTAGGGGCCATTCATTTCATACGGAGCGCCCACTAACAACCTGCAAAGACACAAAATTCCACAGTAAGCGACACTGGATATATAAAAACTTGTTTTGAAATTTGAGTTGAGTTGAGTCAAAGACAAAGTACAGCTGAGGCTATTGGGAATGTTATTAGTTTTGCAGGTATCGTATGGGATGATCAAAAAAGCCGACACACATGTAATATAGAAGTTTCGGAATCATTTCTTTTCATCATTTCATTTCAATGATGCTTTCATTGGGGACTCTGAGTAAACAGCTATTACATTTCATGAGAGCTTAAAGTTAAACCAGAGAAATGTTGTCGTCATTGACCATCATAGGATTTAGATTTCCTCAGAAAGCAGCGCGTTGGAAGCGCTGGACATTCTCTTCACATGACCTAGTGTTTGTGAGGAGTCGGTCCAGCACTTGACTTCACCAGTGGGTTTCCTGTGGTCTTATAAATGTCACTAAAAGGTTTTAGATGACTTGATGCGATGGAGAATATTAAGCCATCTGGCATGCTTACTTCAGCAATGATGGGGGGGGGCATAAAAGCCTTAAGGGGAGCCGGAATTCACATGAATGTCACAGATAAGAACTCTCCATGTTCAAAATGAAAAGAGACGCTTTATTCATTATTGACGAACTGTAACGGGTGTAGTTAGGACCCAGGAGCAGTACGACAACACCAGGACCGGTATGATTTAAGTTCTTTATTTTCAACACACGACAGGCAGAATATTCTCCGGAAGAATCAGCGACAGGATTCTCGTGGCCAAGGACAGAAAGGCTGAGTAAGTTACCAGGGCAGAGGCAAGGCGAGGTCGTCCGGGACAGGAAGGGAATCAGTCCATGGGTGAACGCGGGAAAGTTTAGCATGAATGCAGAGAACGATCTGGCAGCGAGTGTGTGTGAGGCAGGGGTTTAAATAGTGAAGCGGCAGAGTGATGAGCTGGTGAGTCGAGTGTGACTGGCAGGTGCACTGAATGAACTGATTAGGTGAGTGAAAGGTGGAAGAAGCTAGATAGAAGTGACAGAGCTGTGACACGATCTCCATAAACGTCCCGTAGGGTTTCACGCTGTGTCTTGTGATGCGTGTCAGTTCATCACATAGTACCTTGAGATGAAATGCCTCACTGTTTCAACGTCTCAACACTGTCACAGGCACAAGACTCTGTCTAAATGCCTCAGGTTTTTAACAGAGACAGTACCATGACACTGCATGCTCTAAATGATAAATAGATACAACAATATCAGCAATATTACAGTAACACAGAGAACAGAAATAAAAACAGAGTAGCTCCAGCTGTATTGTTACATCTAACACATAAGTAGTGGCAATGGAGTAAACTGTGCTAATAATCACGGAATCATAGTCATAAACTTCGTAGTTTAGTGTTAAATTTAAATCTGTAAAAGGCAGAGATTAAATAAGGCTAACTTCTTTTTTTTTTTTACATGGTTGTTTGTTGGACATAAGAATTTTTGCAGCTATTTCACTTTCTTTTCACATTTCCTAAACTTGACAGATTCAAGCATTCCATGGCAAGTTTTAAACTAATCACATTCCTGGAAAAGCTTCAACAAATACAGTTGGTCAACTAGGAATTCAAACAACTGGGCAGTCCAAGTGAAAATCACAGGGGAAGCAGCGGGCAAAGGAGCAATTCCCAGTTCAGTGGTCCCCCAAAGGAAAGATGCTTCACACCACGTTATAGCAAAAGCAGACTGTGGACAACCTCCTGCATGGACTTCTATGTCAAAGTCTAACAAAAAAAGAATGACAGATCTTGAATGTAAGGATTTCTAGGTCAGGTTCATAATCCCCAAAGTAAATAAATTGGTGAAAAAAAGCTGTGTACTCAGAAACTCGCCTTGTATAATCACATAAGGTTAGTATGACATAATATGATGTTCATGATTTCAGAGGACATCAAAGGCCCTCGGGATTGTAATGTAATAGTTACACACTGTTGATAATACTTTTGTAGCATTTTGCATTTGATATTATTTATGAATTTGTTGCAGAACACATTCCTTAAAATACAAAATACTGTATTCATCATTGCAACCACCATTCAACTGATCAGTTCAAGAACAACAGCCGATAAGAGTTGACAATCAATCAGGAGTTTCTCCAAAACAGCAACGCGTCGTTCAAAAACGTTTTCTGTCTCTCTGCAAGTTACTCTCATGAGCAACAGCCTGAAAAGGCATTTAGTCTTTGCACTCAACAAGAACTTTAAAGTGGTTCAGCTCAGATGTCAAATGGTTTCATCTGTTTGTTCTATAAAAGCTAAACTCCTGCAATTTACTGCAAAACACAACACAACTGCTGCATATAATTCATCACCAGACCAACTCTGGCCTTGCAGGGATTAATAAAGTTGTATTGATTTTAAAAAAGAACGTGCGATTCCATGACGACTGTGCAAACTCCTGCTGAGGAAGATTGTGTGATACAATAAAGCTCCAGAACAGAAGTGGAACTTGTGGTGAGGCTGTTTGATTAACTACTGTTTTCAGGGTCAAGGATGAACTTTCAGTCTTGAGCTTACTTTTTGATGTCATTTGGCACGCTCTCTTTATTTGTTTATTTCTTTTAGGGCAGCTATACAAGTGATGCGTGGTATATTAAGGGCACATACACAGACAATTATTGATCTGACATTTTACAGCAGCGATGAGGACAAGAGGAAATGTTGTTCAAAGAGTCCATCAGCTCACATCAAAGAGCGGCTCATGTGGAAGTAAGCTTCACTGTTGTTGCACCTGAAGCCAACTTTTTAAAGTCTCACAGACTCTGGAAGTAATTTTCACCGCAGTGGCTCCAACAGTGCTCGTATTTTCATAGCTATGAATATCATGATTATGACTTCGGCTATTGCTGTCCGTTGGCAAGAGGAGACACTGCAGCACAAGTTCAGGTCAGGATACATCTACCTTGATGAAAAGGGACCATTGTGGGCTTTGACTTGGACGCCTGCCTCGGGACCTCCTGAATTTCACCAGAAGCTGTTCAAACAATCATGTTCCCAGAGCTCATTAGGGTCGAACGTTAGCCCCGGTGCATCACGCTGCAGGAATGGTAATGACACTGAAAGAAATAACTTCACCCAAAATGAATGCGTGGTCATTTTCTACCATGGTTACTGGGGGATACAGGATTTTGGGGTTTTGAGAAAGCGCCATCACCAAGCACAGGCTGTCATTAATGTGGTAATGTTTTTTCTCATATTTGGAAGGAAGAGATACGCTGTGAAACCACATCCCTGCCCCAAACATGAGCGTGCTACTCCGATGTCAGGACTCGCGCTTGCTCATCACATTCCATTTGTCTGCATTAACAGGACATATGTTCGTTTGTTAATGTTGCCTCATAATTCTGAGGAATTGTAACGATCACGTAATCATTTTCCAAAGACATGCATTTAGAGCGTCTACTTCTCTGGAGCGCATCGACCAGACAGTGGCAGGGTGACTTATGAGGAAGCACATGCTCAAACAATGAGCTTTCTATGTCTCCTTCTGAGATGTATTTTTAGCCACGCTGGTGTCGGTCAGTCCATCACTTTCCTCCTGACTGAAATATCTCAAAAGCTATGGAGGGGATTGGATTGGATGACATTTGTACAAACATTCAAGGTACCCATGGTTTCACTTATCCAGTAAACTATCTCAACATGTACAGGCTGCCCCTGCGTCCGAGAGATTCAGAGTAGATAATAGACTGTCCATATTAAAGGCTTACAATCCCCAAAAACACAAAATATATACAGTATAGCTCAACATCTGCATGGATTGCCACACATGTATGCTTCCCCTCAGGATGAACTGTAATGACTTTGATGATCACTTAACTTTAATTGACGGGACAATTCAAATGTGTCCAATACTAGTTATTGACCAAATACCTGCAAAACTAATGACATTCCCATTAAGCTCAGTTGTACTCTGTGTTTAATGCTAATTAGCCAACATTTGCATGCTAACACGCTAAGCTAAGATGCTGAATGTGGTAAACATTACCTCCTGAAGGTCTGTTAACATTGTCATTTTGATTATGTCAGCATAAAGCTCACAGAGCAGAGTCCTATTTTCGCTATATTCAATGTAACAGGTATGTATGGTCCAACTCAAACAAATGACATGACCGTGAGTGTCGCGTCTAAACTAAAATTCGATAGATTGAACTCTGTTTTTCTACCGAGCTCAGGAGGTGTAAAAACACTTTTCTTTGCTTTGCGAACGACCTAAATAAAGGGAACACTATTTAAGGCCAGAGCTGAAAGACTTCACAGACTCCCTGTAGTCCTTTGTGGTGTGCAACTGGTAACTGAACTAAAGAGCAAAGGTCAGGTCTCCACTGAGGAGATCTGGTATTACTGCAGAAAAATAAACAGTGGGAATAGAAAGGGGGACGCTTCTGTGGTGTACGGCTCAAGTATGCAGGTTTGTGTATCCCATCAGGTTGAAACACCCAAACTTTTCACCAACTGGAGGTGAAGTGGCCTCTTCTCACCTCCCCAAAGAGCGTCGGCTCCGGCAGAGTGTTTAGAGCCGCATGATGCTCAGTAGACACGTGAGGAAATTACACATTCTTGACATCGTGAACTTTCCTCAACTCGGTAGCTCGATCAGCACTGATGGACAGGAACTGTCAACAGACCTGACAAAGACGTCTCAACTTCTCGATGTATGTGAAGCCAAATATTGTAAAAATAGTCTTTTTTTCCCCTTGCTCACTTAAACACCACATGCTTGGATAAGGGGGGGGGGGGAAATCTACGACACAAGCGGCTTTTTTTTACATCTCTGAAACACAAAAGCTCTTTAAAATAGCGTTTCCAAGAACACTTGAATTAACAAACACTATTTCCTTAATTAGTTCCTTAAAGAAAGCCTTTTCAATTGATCTGGATGCCTCTCTTACTTCAGGTCTTAAAAATGCAGTTTTTTTGGTAACAGAGTCACTTTCCAGCTGTGATCCTGTTCCTATCCAAACACACGACTGAGGGTTTTGAGAAATCAGACTGGAAACGTTGACAGCACTGCAGTCTAGCACAGATGCTAACAGGAAACATCAGTGATCGCAGAAATTTTAATTATCTCGAAAGCTCAGTTTGAGGCGAAACTACTTGAGGGGAAAGTGATGGTTAGAAAGTAAAAAAAAGCATATCCAAGGATGGAATACTGTCCATTGCAATTCCTTAAAAGTGCAGCTCTCAAATAAATGTTTATAATTGACTGATCTAAGTGTGAAGTCACATTCGTAAATATAGTGAATACAAAGATCAGGACGTACAAATCGAAACAATGAGCAGAAAAGCCCCCCTGAAGTTCTGACACTTCGTGAGCACATGTTCCAATGAAGTGTCTGGCACTTCAAAGATGCATTTTTATTGCTTGAAACCAAAAATAGCAGATTTTGTCCTAATCAGCACAGACCACCGACTCAACACATTCATCTTGGGGAAAACAAATGCAAATCCCTTTCAAACCTCTTAGTTGACTCACATGGAAATGGGAGACATGTGGAGACAGAGTCATGACAGCAGCAGCATGACGCTGATCCCAGTGATGGAGAACAACTGAATAAAAGCACCGTATTTAAGCACACATTTAAACAGAGTATAAAGCAATGAAAGGTAAGATCCAATGTTTAAATATATATTATATATATATATAAAACTCCCTGTAACAAAGGCATTCTGCAAAACAAATACTATGATACTGAAGTCATGATGGTTACTTATGTAACCTTTTGAAAGCAGTACCTCTCCTGTGAAAGAGCATTTTTATATTATGGTATGTTTTCTGATAAAAAGCGGATGCTCATATCATCTGGGCAACCTCCCACTGGTGATATAAGAAACTATCTCGAGCAGCAATATCTTTGGTTTAGATGTGCAGATGTCGATGAAACAAATGAAGTCTTGTCGGAATTGAAGACAAGATTATTTTTGGATCATTTTAATGATCCAATAGCGCCGTGTTTTCACATCTCTGTCAGATCCTGCAACATTCCTTTAGTCCAGCTGAGAACCGTCAGACTACGCATCGCACACACACTCCCACAGACACAGACACAAATATACTGGACAGCTTGAGTTTGTGCACGCAGCTGTGTGTTCACATATCCACACCCACGCACACTGCTGCACGGACTAAACAGTCTTTTTCAAACCGAACTCCACTGGATGAGTAAGTTGTCTGACGGGAAGAAAGACGAGTCATCAACAAGGTGGGTCACAGAGTTTGACAGTATACTGAACAGCCACAACAACGCTTTTAAACGTTATCATATAAAAACAGGAGACATTTACCAAAAGGTTTTCTTTTGTTGCATCAATTAGAAGACTTTCCACCACATTAGTTATCTTCCACACTTCAAATATCATATTGCTGAAGATAAAGATACTCTCAAACCAGATGTATGCGCACTTAATAAAGAAGCCAAAACGCCCAATCCCTGTAGCTCCATTTGGTGAGACGGTGTTTTCACAGTCTGGTCTGCACTATTCTCCCACTGCAAGTGTTCCCGCCTCGTTCTCAGACATTTACCTCAGTTCAAGGAGTCTCTCTGGTGACCTTTATTCCACACAAATCAGCCTCATCAGACCTTTTACAGTTCTTGTAGTCACGGTTGGCTCTGACGGCTGCTCCGAATGGTAAAGAACTTGGATTTAACAGTGTAATCCACTCTGCCGCTGACATGTGCAAAATGAAGACTTTGACATCTGTGAGTTGGCAGCTCTTGATAGTTTGTCACTTCACTCTACAAGTTGTTCACCGTCTCTCTGCCTGTACACCAAGAACACACAGGTTTGCACCTGAACCTTAGGGAAAGGATAAGGCGAGTGATATTCAGCATTTGTATTATTGTACAACAATTGAAAAGACCAAAACACACCATGTGTGCGGATCCTACTGAATATGTACTTATGTTATACTTATTCCATAACTGATGTGAGTGGTTTCTGAACCATCACCCTTAAGGTTAAGGTTCAGGGTTTTCAATAACCTCTACCAGGACACACACTTTACCTAATATAGCTTGCATTAAGTTGACCTTAGCTTAAAGGTAAGTGTTGAACAATATTAAACTCCAGTTTGAGTCCAGATCCGCGTATGTGACTACGATTTTCAGTATTGTGAGAAAGGATTTCACTGCTCTGGCAGCGATCATTTCATGATCCATACGTAAACAGCTATACGACGTCCACGTTACAAAGTATCAGCGATCATTTAGTTTGTATGTCTTTAATTGGCCAATGCAATGCTATCTTCAGAATGAAGCTACATTTCATTGCTGTGAAAGTTGAGCCCTGCGTTTATTTGCTGCATCCTCGCATTGCTCCTATTCAAGTGAATGAGGGGGCTACATGTACTCCTGTAGTGCTTCTTCTGTCCGAGACTGTGCGTTCGGTTAGGGAAACCTCTGGTTATTGTTACTTTCATGTTCAAAACTGTTGTTGGAAAGATGCGAACCATAGTCATCATCACATGCATTGTACACCTAAACATCCACACGAAGAAATGATGATACTTAGGGGGGGGGGCAGTCATTATTTGCTTGTCAGGAAGTTGTAAACAAAGGTTGTAAACCATTTAAACAAATGGCCAACGCTATCATTTTTTCTGGGAAAGGCAGTCTGGAAGCTATTGAAGTCAGAGAGAAAAAAACAGACATATAAAAACATATATACAAACCAAAGTAATGATTTACACATACACACACACACACACACACACACACACACACACACACACACACACACACAGAAGCACCGCTGGAATTTGGCATGGTACTAGCACAGTGTTTGCTACCAGAGATTTTGGGAAAGCCAGAGACTAATTTTGGCCACCGCACGGTGCCAGTTGGCTTAATAATAGTGTGCATCAGGAGTCAGTTCGTGCTATGAGGTAACATGATGAATGAGAGGTATCCAGCTCAGTATATAGTTTGTTTTGCAAGCACAAATTAATGGGAGGAAACTTTGCACACATCACAGGAGAGGCATAGTAGATCACTATCTTTCTGGGGAAAGAATGCCTCACTGCCAAGCCAGACAGTCTGTTCGCACTAACGGCTTGTCTGTTGTGTTTCAACAATCGTAAAGTACTTGACCTCTTAATCTTAGCCATAGATCACGACATTCTGGCTGTTTTATAGAAGATACAAATATGCATCATAGTAATAAAAATGTATGTCATGATTGAATCACTGTGGTGTCTGAAGCCATAATACTGTCAATACAGCAGCTTGCTGAAATCAATTTGTCAAATTGCTGTACAGTGGTACTTTTACAGGTTCGAAAACATCAATGGGGTATAAAGGTTTGCGTTGCAGAAATGTGTCAATCATATCAGCCTCTTACCACTTTTCTCCTCCAGCAGCAACGTGTTGCTGAACGGTGTATCCAAACTGGGCTTGTTTCGGCCCTTTGATGATCCTCGGGTTCTTTGTGTCGATATTGAAGCAGTCATGGAAGCCTTGAAACAGAAAAAGACCATTTTCATCAGGAGATGCCATTAATGAGCTGATGTTACTTATAGTTCTATCGCATTGGTGTAATCTAGTTTCCAGTGCCTCGTGGTATCTCAGCGTCATGGCCGTCTGTACTGAAAGAAACGTTTACATTGACACTGATTAGACCTCAACATCTGGCCAAAGTGCAACAAACAGCTGCAAGAGCATCCTTTCTCATCATTAAAATAATCCTTAACTGCCTCATGTCTCCAGTCTAAACACAGACTTCCCTCATAAAGAAAACAAATATTAATCGTATACGTCTGGCAGAGCAGCTGAGCTGAGTCACATTTGGCGTTCTTCCATCAGAAATCTGCAGACCTAAAGGGATTTTGGTTCAGCAGCGTAGTGTCAACGTGACCAGCTACACGACCAATGTTTTCCTGCCATAAGAACTTCTTGACAGGCACCAATCTGACATAAAACGTATCATGGGCTTGAATCCGTTGCAAGACAGATGGAAAATTTGTGATTTACATTTCAGAGGTGAAGGAGCTGATGGATCACAGTGTGAAAATGAACCACCGCATCACCTGGCGATCAAGACTGAAGACAGTGAAATGAAGGAAGAACAGCCGGGTAGGTCTTTATTCACTGTAACAACAGGGGCAATAATAATATTGGTAAGGAAGCTCAGCAAGGAGTTTTGTTTTGATATTGCGGTTCATAGATGGTGAAGTGTAACCTGACATAAGAAGGTAAAAAGGTAAAGCTGCTGTGGGACCTCATCAAAGCGAATCTGTTTTTTCCCATCGAGTACTTAAACGTCTCTCACATCTTTTGACAGCGCACCAGGTGGTAGAAAAGAGCAGCGAACTGTCTGTTTTCAATCAAAATGCCAATCGCAGAAGGTATTTTTTTTCTTCCAGATTTTGCATGTCGCCAAGTTACCCATTATGGCTCATTAATTGTGATGGCATTATTTTGCTTTTAAATTTCCATCAAAAGCGGAGGACTCTGTGTGAGGACTTGGAGGTGATGAGATTTTCCGTTTGGCGGAGGAGAAGGGGAAAAAACGTAATCGTCTACCACTCTGACCTCCTCTCATCCATCTCTCTCGGTTCATCTGTCTCCGACTTAATCTCCTCCTGATCTCTGTCTCACCAGTTGCCAGACCTATCGTGAGTGTGTGTGTGTTGATCAGTGTTGCTCCATTGATGTGTCAGCTACTGTGTGGTCAAGGATCATGTTAACTTTTACACAACAGCTCACTGATTTTGTAAATCCCCAAATATACAAAGTTAGATTGGGAGCGATTTCATTTCAGAGCCAAAAAAAATGCATGACGACAGGAACGTAAGAGGGAAAGTTAAGCAGACTCTTTGCTTGATGACACAAAAAGATTTGTTTGGTATGAGTTTATAATGATTGCTTGAAAATAAAGTGCTCTCTCACAGTTTAAGTAGCACAGCTGAGCTGAAAGCACAAAGGCCTCTTCTTTAAACCGCCACAAACTCCCCCACTTCTTACATCTCCGTGACTCTTGTCCACACACGGTCGGGCTTATTCAATCCCTCGCCCTCACGCTAAACGAGCCCACTCTCAGGTCACTCCCCATGTGGGAGGCTCTGGGGTCACGACAAGTAAAGTGAGCCTTTTTTTCCCCCCCTGCATGAGGAAACTCAGTTAAATGTAAACAACAAGGTGAAGGAACGCTCGAAAAACTTGTAAAATTCAAATTAACCCTCAACAAAGGACAGCTGAGGTCAAATTCAAGACGCTTGTACCCAGGGTTCTCTTGCAATGATGTCAATCAAGAGTGAAACACTTTTACGGTTTTTCACTGGCAGTTATTAAGCCGACTCTACGTACCCAATGAGCCACAAGCATGTGATTGTGCAGGTTAGCGTGCTACATAAAATATATATTAATAAAGAGAATCAGGCTATTACTCACTTATGCAGAGAAAACAGTTTGAGTCCCTTAATACGATTACTGTTGAAGATTGTTGTTAGGCTAGCCAATAGCCCATTAATGGTGAGTATAGCATCTGTTTTCACTTGCATCCCAGTGATACTCATCTTCATTGCCAAGATAAATCGAGAAACCCACGTTACCCACATTACATCACGAGTTGATGTCAAGGGCCGTGTGTCCCAAAACTCCCCAGACGCAACAATGTGTTATGAAAACTACAGCTTTTAATGAAACACACCTCACAAGAGCCGCTTGCTTTTCTTTGCTGTCCATGAAAAACAATAACTGTCAGCTAGATATAGAGAAAAACTCTCTGAAGAAAACAGACCTTTTGATAGATGAAGTTGTGTGTTTTTTTTAGTTGATTTGTCAATTCAGTGTCAATGTGTTGGTTTGGAGGCGTGTCAAACAAAAAAGCTTGTCGTGTAGCAGTTTGTGGTCTGGCTCCATGCAAAACCAAGCAAGATGTAGCTCTGGAGGTCCCTTAAAGTGCCTGTACACTTCATCAGAGCTGCGTGTCACATGTTCCTATGTTTGCCTTTATACAGTGATTGGCCAGCTGAGCAAATGAAGTAACTATTTCTGTCCCGTGGCTTTCAAAGGGAAATGTTGTTTAAATGAGTATCGCGTCTTCCTCCGCTGTGTGACAACCTTCCAGTGTGGCCCTTCTTAACAGCTAAGACGTGGTCGGACAACACGTTGTACAGACTTTTTCTTTTCCAGCATAAAAAGAACAATGTGTGCATTTCTTCAACAAACTCTGGTTCTTTCCGTTATTTCTTTTCCAGACTTCTTCTTTTTCTAATTTATCTATATATGTATGAAGCAGATTTCGTGTACATTTTTCGACGAGGGTGAAACATTATCAACTTGTATGGACAGTTCTCTGCATCAATTTGCGCCGCCCGAGGCCAATTTGCGTCTGATCATGCCGTGACGCAAAATTGGGCCAGGAGTGTAAAATGGGGGGGGGGGGCATTAGCCCATTAGCCCCTTCCCCACTTCCTATCCGCCTACTTACGGCACACTTGCTCGGACAACACCCGTCTTGGTTGTTAACTCACACATTTTCTGAGTGACCTGTGGGATTATTTTCACTATAATAGCATTATGTAATGAAGATGAGCCTCACCGGCACTTGGAAAGCAAGCCTATTGTGCTCCACCCCCGGCTAAAAGACAGTTGTTACCAAATAAGAAATCCAATTTGACACTACACATGGTGAAAGGACGCTTCGTTGTATTTAGTAAGAACTCGGGTTGAATTATGACATCACAATTGGGGTTAAATCATTTCAGTTTCATGCATCAGGAGGTCAAATGGAATCCAAATAGTTCCAAACAACATTTCTATGTCCAAAACATGACACTACTTTTAATCAGGATTAAAAGTGTGTAAGTAGTGTAGAATACCGGGTTCAGTTGCAACTTTTTGTCTGTTACACAACAGACAAGATGTATTTGTTTGGCTGAGCAGTTGTTTGCACTTTGAAAAGCAAAGGAGATGTTACATATTGAGCAGCTGTGTTCCTCCAACAGAAATGTGAACTTTCTGCATTCCTTAGATACTGAATAGGTTGGAGTGGTTAGGTTGTCCAAACAAATGGCAGACTCCCACTGTTCTTCAGTAAGTATCACGTGAAACCGTGTCAAAACCAGTGAACGAGTCATTCATTTCTCAAGTCTGTCAAGGGATCAGGAGTGTCTCACACCTCGATTGGCACAACCATAGACCATTTGTTCTGTTTCCTGAAAACCTCCATTAAAATGAATGGCCATCACTGCCGTGCAGACTGCTCGTGTAAATATTGACACATTCTCCATATCGCTCATTTCCTGTTGCATGAATGGCTGACATGTTCAGCTGGTGCTTGATCCAGACCCCAAACATCCTCCTGAAGTTTCTATTTGTCTAGAAACAAAAAAAGGGGTGACTGGAAATAGATTGTTTGGAACAGACAGGTGCATGAAAATAAATACAAATCAGCAGGTAACGCTTGACAGTGTGGTGCAGCATGAATCATTTTACAGATGACAGGCAGTGGGCCTCTCCATCTTTGTTCAACTGGAAAACATGAATGTTAACAGTTCTGGTAGCAGATTTAACGCTAGGATGACTTTCAAGCATTTAAAATAAATGTCCCAACATGAAATCACAGAAAGGCTGAAGTCTGACCAAGAAATGAACGAATGCTGTCGGAAAGTGTCGTGGTGAAAGCATGAGAACGGAGGCGATCCGCTTTCCATTTCAAGCTATCAATGTGGCGGAGCGAATTTAATATTCACAGCAATATCAGCAGCTTCCAACGCAAGGTCAGAGTCTTGCTGGGTTTCATTTGTACCGGCTGTCATGCCAAGATAAACAAACCTCAGGCCGGTGGCTGCCGGTGCGACCCACCTTAGTCCGCTGCTGCCTTTGGCCCAACACCAAGCTGCAGGAGCTCCACCACAGACCCACTGACATAGAGCAGCCGGGACGGCTGCGGTGTGCAAGCTGCTGGCTTGGAGGCATCCTCGTATCAGACAAGCATGATGCAGGTATTTTATAAGTTGAGTGTAATATAGTTTAGGATTCATGGTGATGAGTATAGACATCTGATTGGTGTTTCAACAAATATGAGAACTCCACATAAAATCCATCTCAAAAGCAACAGAGTGTACTGTTTCTCCATCGATCCATTCTGGGTTTCCATTACAATGGTTTTCTCTGGAAAGATATTTCACACTTGACAACACACGTTCAAAGGTTTTGGTTCCTTGTATCACATTCACCCCACGCCAATGCAAATAGCCTGGGACGCACGGGGTATAGAACCAGATGTTCCCAATACGCAACAGCCAACTGGGCACTGGTGAACAAGCTGTTGACCCTCTGAGCCAACAGAAAGCCCTCCAGAGATTCAAACCAAGTCTCTCGGGCACCACAATATAAGACGTGCACCACCAGCTGTCACACGCAACTGCGTGACACTGTCAAGACATGTGCATAGAATTAGTAAGTGTTTGTTGTTACAGAAATAACATGATGAGGAAGTGAAGCATTCATTTATTTTGGCATGTGTGACATTAAACAACTGTAACACTAAAACTTCAACGGACTATTGATGTTGTAAAACTACTACTGATTAATGAGCACATATTTTTGCAACATGACAGTAATTGAACAATTGTTTTAAATAATTCATTTTGATGAGGCATTTTAATATGAACTGGTATTCAGATATCCCAGGGCCATTATATGTCAACATGCTACTGAAATATGTAGTCGAAGGAATCCCGAAGGAATCCCTGACCAAACTGTAATCATCTGATTTTTGGACCAATTGTAATCAATCAAGATCTTACAAAGAGAGAGATGTGTGAAACATGACCTCCTGCCAAATTTGTCGGCAGAGATACAGTAAATAACTGGGATTGCTGGACGTCCTGGGAGGCTTTTCAAACTCTGAAAAAATGAGTTCTTGTAAAATAAGATAATTACATTTAATTGGTTTTGTAAAATGGCCATGTAAGTTGGACATTTTAAACTGCAGGTGTCTAATAAAATCATGCAGGACACTTAAACGAAAAGCTCGAGTCAAGAGTTTCACACACGAATCAAGCTTTTCCTTTAAATAAATCAATCTGTAATGTGAAGTGTGTCACAGAAACCAATCAAAAATAACCACCGAACGAACTCCAATGATTTTTGAGGTGTTTTAGCCAGTGGTTTTGCTTTATGCTATCCGTGGATAGCAAAGGAGGAGGCTGGCTGACATGGTTATTGAGCCATAAAGAGTGCATAGGGTCAAGGTGGTTGGAGGTGTCGATACAACTTGGTGATATGATGTAAGCGCTGAGTGTCTGTCAGTTCATCTGATCTCTAGTGGCCCAAAACTGTAAATGCAGCTGTAGTAAGGTAACTTAAAGGTGGGCGAGAGGAAGGCAGGTTCATGCTATGGCATCAGTTAACTCAGTGGTGTAACAGAGTTGAGCACCCGTCACACAGCCTCCTACGTTTCCTCTTGGGATGTGACCATTATATAATTGCTACCATGCACTTTGAGGTTTACCCATGAAGAAAATACTTGGCCTTGTTTTTGTACATGTCAGTAATTGATTAACATTGTCATTTTCAGTGCACTCTTCACCTTCTGCATCAATATGGAAGTCATGGTGCAAACTCTTCACGACAGCTTGATCACCCATGAATGGAGTGGCCACAGTGAACGTCCAATAAAATGAGGAAATTCTGAGTTTACATAAGAAATAAACTCTTCAGCACTATCCTGCTGGACTAGTGCTTAAGAGGCGTGTCTTATGAGGACAAATCTGGGAAGGGAGAAAAATGATGCGTCTTTAAGTCAAATAGTAGTTTCTTGATGCAAATGGAACCCACTGTTTAGACGTGTTATCTACATATGAGATGGCCCTACTCAAAGTTGATGGGATCATTGATCCAAAAGTCCCAGGATTCCATAAACAGCAGACAAAAATGCAGCCTCCTTCTTATGTGCCTGCCAAAACATCTCCCACCACAGCGAGCATCCAGTCTTCCTCCGCAGACTCCAGCTACAAGGTCAGTGTCTCCGTCACTGGGGCATCAGTCCAAGACTTGTTTCCAACATTTTCCAAAATCAAACCAAATATTTACAAGAGCGATTTCCTCTCCTCCACGGCTTAGTTTTGTTTAGTTATTTTCCAAATGTCTTAGTCGACGATTAATTAGTCTGTTCTTCTTTGACAAGTTCCAGTATTAACCTCAGGATGATGCAGCATAACAGAGAAGGAGTGAATAACGCGTCGTTGTTGAGGAAACCGTACGGAGACAGCATGCACAGTACTCTATGGAAATGTTGGCCAACACACAGTGTGTTTAAACAATGTGGTTACAGTCCACAGTATGCCGAGTTCAACCATAAAGAGTTCTGTAGCGCTGCATCAGTCGCTCATGGTTTTACAGTATATTAATCAATCAAAATCAATCAAAATGTATTCGTATAGCACATTTTAAAATACAACAAAGGTTGCCCAAAGTGCTATACAGTAGTCAAGCAGTCCTACAATCAAAGACTGGATTAATAACAACTAAAGGTGTTGGCCGTGTTGGAGATCTTAGTGAGCGAGGTGGGGTATATGCAGGTATAGCAGGTCAGACAGATAGACTGGGGCGGTGCCATTTAAACACTTAAAAACAAATAACAACATTTTAAAATGAATTCTGCACTCTACTGGTAGCCAATGAAGGGATTTTAAGATCGGTGAAATGTGTTCACGCCTGCGTGTACCAGTTAAATGTCTCGCTGCAGAGTTCTGCACCAACTGAAGGCGTGATCGAAGTTTTTTTTGCCGATTCCAGAATACAAAGAATTACAGTAGTCCAGCCTGGAGGTGATACAAGCATGAATAACTTTCTCCAGGTCTTTTGAGGATAGAAAGGCTTTGACCTTAGCTCAGAGTCTTAGCTGAAAGAAGCTGCCTTTGACCACGGACGCAACTTGGAGGTCCAATATAAAAGATGAGTCCAAAATCACACCCAGATTTTTTTAGATGGAATTTGCAGTGGGTTGCCATGGGGCCAAGACACAATGAGGGACTGACCGGTATAGCAGCTGGAAGGCGAGAGGGATTTATTACCGTGATCTCTGTTTTACCTTCGTTGAGGCATCGACAATTTAGCGAGAGCTTAATAGGCGCAGTTGGTTTGATAAGCTCTGAAAAATACTTTTAATATAACTAATATTATCATTATTTAATGCCCTCCTGTCTAGATGTGTTACTGGTATCGTGATTTCACTGGTAATTGGCCACAGTTCTGGCTGAGCACCAACAATTCTTCAGTAGCTGGAAAGACAGCATCAACTTTCATTTGAGAGAACAAGCCTGCTTCCAATGAGACACACGGCACCTCTGTGGACCTGCGGGGGACAGAATATCCTTCGGTGAAGCCACTGAGCTCTGCCCTTCCTGTCTCTTACATGACACTGGGTCAAGATGTCAGGTGATGATGTCATCCACACAGGCAGCCATTCATTCGCTGAAGATATTCAGATATTACTGCTCCTTCAAGTGCAGAATATATGTGCACATAAAAACCCTTTGAAAGCAACAGTCTCAAAGTTTCCAGTTGCTGTTGGAACGGGTCAAAGTATAACTGACGATTAGAGAGCCATTATTATACTGCAAAGCTACATGGAGAGAGCCAGAAGGTCTGATTCAGACACCAGCACAACACAAGCGTGCACACACACACTGAAAACAATAACACACACACACACACACTAACACATTTCACTCACCTATCTTCTGGCTGCAGATCCAGAGCAGGAGGAAGCAGTAGTACTCCATATGTGTGCCGGTGCATGCATGCATGTATGTGTGTGAGTGTGTGTGTGTGTGTGTGAGTGATGATGGCTGTGAGTGTGTATGTGGTGGGCCGAGGCAAAGAGACCCAGTGGCGGGCACAGTTAAAGATCCCACTGTGATTGACTCCAAGTCTAAGTTAAAGTGCTGCCTATATCTTGGGAAAGTAGGAGGGGACTGTAGGAGGAGAAGAAGAAGAAGGAGGTCCACTCTGACACTGCAGGCAGGAGGACTCTCACACACACACTCATTCAACATAGTTTGACTGGGTCAAAACTCTCAAATGGCTCATTTTTAGGCAGCGTCTTTTTGTAGTGGACTCTTCTGTCGTGGAAAGTATCTTCTGTCAATTTACTCAAGTACTAAACTACAATTTTGACGTACTTGTACTTTACTTGAGTATTTCCATTTAATGCTACTTTCTACTAAAACTCCACAACATTTCAAAGGGAATTATACTCCACTAGATTTATCTGAGACTTAGAGTTAGTTACCTTTTACATTAAAGAACATATATTGTGCATATATGATATGGGGCTGCATTATTAACCTACCCAGTAGTATATACAGAGTATGGAAAGGTGGCTCCACATTGAAAAACTACACAACTAAAATGCTCTCACATACATATCTATAAATGATATATATATATTCACTCGTGATAAAAACAGAATAATACAATGTTCTATAATAATATAACACATGAAAGGAGCCATGCAGCATAATGAGCACTTTTAAAACTTTTAAATACATGTTGCTGATAATTCTTCTGTTGTTTTACTTCAGTCGCATTTTGAATTCAGGAATAATATAAAACCATAGTATTTCTACATTTACTTCAGTACAAAATCTTTCCCCACTGGATACTTAAGATGACAGGTATTTTAAAGGAATGGTGTTTTGAGCTGTTCAGGTCTTAAAAGGAATTAGAAGTTTGTGAAGAAAGTCCACAATATTTTGTTTGTCACTGTGTGCGACTGTCTGTATGGTTGGCCGCCATGTTGTATGTAATTCATGTGGAAGACAATATTTGGCATATAAAATGTGTGGGCCGAACAGTGGATGTGTGTAGGAGGGAGGTTTTTGTAACTTCGGGTTCCGGGGGACGCCCAGGGAGCTTGGTTCACAATGTTCGTCGGTATCTAGTAGGATGTTGATCTATGTTTTTTTTTGTTTTTGTGTCCGGGATTGGTTGTTTGTGTGGTTGGCAGGTATGTTGTGTGCTGTTCTGTTGGTGAGTGGCATGTCGCGTGTAACCTGTGTAATCTGAAAATAAAAAGATTGAAAGAAAGAAGTACAAGTTTTACACTAAAATATTCTACAAACACATGCTGTAAATGGAGAATACATTTAATACAAATCAGTGAATCAGAGCCAAGTCGTAATCTTGATGTTTCTCTTCGTAGAAATGAATTCAAACAATGGACCAAACAAAACTTTCCAAAGATATTTCAACAGTCGGTCAATAACTTCCATTACGCACCTAAAACGTCTTCTGTCAGACGCCAGCTTTGCACCACACGCGCTATCATCATGGCACAACCACAAAGTAACCAGTGTATTAAGAGTGGAACACAAATGTGAGGTTTGCATGTTACCTCATACCCCTGCAGCTGACCCATCCAGTCCCAACTACAGAATGTATAATGATCCCATTTATGTGAAAAGACATAGTTTGTGTACATTAGCTCCCTTTGTGGTCTTCTGGTAGATCTCCAATTCACTACTTAACCACTGTATGTCACATAAATGTACATCTTTCTTAACACATGGCCTCATTTTCACTTTGGTTTGGAAAATTGCTTTTTCACTGGCAATGACTGAGACTTTGTTTTAATAAAATACATCAACACCCGCATAATATACCACGTATACAGCCATGCACAAAGCAACTGCTAGATGTGGAAATATGCAACTGTCATATCAATTTGAAAGGTGATATTTGAAATGTTGTGTTCACAGCTTGTTCCGCTGCCCCCAAGAGGCTAAAATCCAGTTTTAAGAGCTGTGAACATATGGAAAATGCGGTGTTGATTATATTTGAACCATAAAAATATATGAACGTAGTCTCCGTGACGTCACCCATAAGTTTCTGAAGAGCCGTGGTGAAGCTTATAGTGGGTGGTTTTAGACGTCGCCATCTTGGCAGTGACGACACAGCCTAACTCGCGGTGGATTTTCAGTGGAGTTGAAGCGAACCCGGGTGACGCAGCAGAGCAGACAGATAGCAGCTAGCGACCGGGTATACGGCACCCACCTGTAACTCAAAACGGGTATAAAATGGAAACGGGTGACTTAAATAAAAATAATCTCCACTTACAGTTGTTATGAACAGGGAAATTAGCTATAAAGACCAAAACCGTTATTTGTACCAAGCTGTAAACATGTTTATTTCTGCTTTAAAGTTGGGCCTTTTAACATGTATGTTACGATACTACAGGTTAATATGAAAACATATTGAAGGAGCCAAGAGGTGGGGCTTACAGGGAGGGTTGCATGACGGGTTTAGTAGAAAGTAGAAATAAGTACTGTATATTCAGAGGTAGGTGTCCTGTACATCTTTCCACAAGTACCGCACATACAGTATCCTGAGCAGACTAGCGGTCAAACAGCCCATGCGAGACTGTGAAGTGCCTGTGAAACTCATCATGGAGATAAATCCGTGTCACACAGCCAGATCTGATACCAATCAGCAGCTGGAAATCTTTCAGACTGATGAATATACATCTTTGGCTCCAACAGACACTTCCTCTTGGTTTGCAATGACAGCCCTCTGTTTTTTCTTCTCAACACAGAGCAACCACAGATCACACTAATCAAGCCAGTGTTTGCGCTTATACGACTAAGGATGACCACATCTCCAGAAACATAAAAAGAACCAAGACCTGCTTTCATTAAGGATGCTTAAAAGCTCATTGTTTTTTTTCCTTCCTTCATCACTTCTGCTCAGAAGACTGCTGGCCCCCTTTCATTTTCAAGTCAGGAAATGAAGCCTTTTACCTACTGCTGGTGCCTGCAAATGTCCACGTAGTGCTGCAGATGTAAATATCAGTGGGCAGGGTTCTTGAAATGAGTTACTGCGTTCGCTGTGTGAAAGTAAGTGATACTCCACGGTTGGCAACATTACAAATGTCTGCATTTCACGTTAGAGCTTTCCATCTGACTTAAACTATAAAAGCATCAACATGACACTTATGTTGTGCTTCCTGCTGACATTATATTGATATAAATATATATATATAATATATTTACATTATATTCACACACAAAGGGATTTTCTCAGGCAGACTAACAAGAGAATGCAACAAAAAAACATTTTAAAAAGCAGCATTCCTGCCCATCACATTGGAATGAAACATTCCCAAATTGGAGGGGGAAATTAAGAAGTTACAGGGGTTTGGAAGTCATTATAAAGCGTTTCATGGCCATGACAACTTTCATAACAAGGATTGCTTCCTCCAGTAATGTGGGTACGAACTCATAGCTCTAGAATCCCCCACTGTCAGCTCGTAAGACAAATGACAGATCGGAGAGGAACCTACAATTAGGATCTGGCGCTCTGAATGAAGGCAGTGTGCCAGTGCACTTAAGGACTCTATTTGTCAGTGTTTCAGCACCAGAAAAGGGTGTAGGGCAATTCTCCCCAATGCTTTGCTGCTTACCTAAATTACCATGTAGATAGTTAGAGTTAGGGGGACCAGAGGTGATCTAAACAAGTGTGAAAATTGGGTTTTGAAATCCTATTCCTTTCCCTCCTACAGAGTCCCACTGTGAAGTGCAGCATGAAATCAATACCGAGCAGGAGCTGCACTTACCTCACCTTTTCAGGGCCCTCTCCAACACCACAACTGCAAGCAATTACCTCAATCACTCCAGGATTATCTGTTTGTGTGAGATGTATGGACTGTCTCCGCAGGCCAGAACGGGAGCTTCAGCCGGACGCAAGAAAAGTCCTCTGGGATTAGACGTAAAGAGGCAAATAGCCAACCCTCATCAGAGTTCAGGCCGGTGTGCGTGCCTCATGTTGAGACCCTTTCACCCGTCATAATGTTGTCACGTTTGAGACCTCCAAGCCTGGTCTCTGGGGCTTTTACTCAATGGCTTCTGCACTGCTTCTTTCTGAGGCATCATTACTTAAGCATTAGTTCAAGCAGACTTTTGGATGGCCATGCCATATGCAATCCTTCCCAATGCTTTACTGGAAACTAAAATTGTCATGCAGATATTTAGCTCAGTAGGGGGGGGATTGGGATCTGAAAAAATTAGTCAATTTGGTGCATGTAAGTTTGCAATAATATCTTAACAATTCCAACAACACAATGTAACAACATTGCACAACAAAACAGGAAAGCGCCTCCAACAAATTAATGTTTTTAAATATCTCTGAACAGACACAAATACCCTAAACCTGCTTATAATCAATGCTATACAGTAGGCCTTTGATTTCAAAGCCAAGCGTACACAAAGGCTTTTCAGTTTTGTTGGGAACTGAGAAAACCATGTAACTGACTTTACTGCTCTGCTCTCAGATCTGACTCTGTCCGCGAGGATGGACTTCCCCAAAGGTACATGGGATCTGAAGCACCAAAACAAATGCAAGGGAGTGCTCACCCTTTGACTCAAGAAGATGAACCAACTGGGAGGACGGATTCAGAATCTCAGAAATGGGTGTGAAGCCTCCACCATCGACTGACACTGGAAGATACACATGCAGTCTTTATGCCCATAGTCCCATATCCTGTCAGTTCTCTGACTGCCTAATATATTTCTTGGAAGTCGTTCTTTAAACATTCAACTGTACATGCTGAACCTTATTGCCCGTGGAGATGTTACTTTCCACAAATCACAGCCAAGTAAGGCAGGGGCAGGATGAAACAATGAATGGTTTTTAAAGCAATGGAGCACACACTCAAAGTCCTCCGAGGAGCTTTTTTAAAAACATGCTGCTGTTTCAGCAGCTCGTTTTTTGGCCCCGTATCATCGGCTGTGAGGACATCAGGGACAGATCACTGCACAGTTCCAGCAAGTAGCCCTGCTGAAAGCATTAACCTGGAGAAAGTGTTGGGAGGTCATCTGCAGGAAGCTCTCTGTCAAGCATTATGTGCTGCAGAATACGTGAACCAAACAAGACTCCATCTATTGTCCAAAATGGAAATGGTTTGACAGATTAAACGCAGGTTAACATTTCAGTATTCTGATGCATTTCCACCAATGTTAATATGAAAGTAGACACACTGGACAAACGCTCAGAGATGGAAGAGTCAGTCCGATCTGTTACTCGAGCAGAAGTACCAACAATGTTCCATTGAAAGTAAAAGTCCTGTTTTCAAAATGGTGCTATACCCAAAACTCCAAGCATAATTATGAACCCTCAACAGCTGTCAACATGACGACGGCTGAGCCGGGGGCTTTCATTTAATTGCAGTATTGAAATTAAGAATAATCATAATGCCAGATGAGACCTTTAAGAGGGTTACTGTAAATTATTAACCCATTAATGAGTGAGCAGTACTTTAATGTTGTAAATGACACAAGGGAGCAACGTTAAACCACCTATACACAGTTACGTGTCAAATCTGTAACAATAAATCATTTTTACAAGGTTGTATGTTAACCAGTAGCTACAGTTTTAAGATGTCTTAATTATGTATTTGAGTAAATCTACCGTGTTAATTTCCATTGATGCAAAACAGCTAAAGAAACCGTCTTAAACATGTAAAAGCATTCAGCGTCAAGTTGTATCCTTGACTCTTATGGTTAAAGATTTAAACCCGGGTCTTTTGTTTTTACCAAATGTATTAAATCATCTTTCAGGAATGAGAGGGGATGGTCTACCAATGTTGGAGTAATGCAAATCAAAGCAATGCGAGCGGATTTGGATGAGGAGAAGTTGAGTGACAGAATGCAAGCCAAGAGGAATTCGGTGGTTTTTCAGGCTGCCATGCAGAAATCCTGCTACGTTACCGAATGCAGACGGCGCTGTTTAAATAGGTTTTCGGGGTTTCAGTGTATCTTGAAAACCTTCTGGCTGTTACTGTATGCTGTGAGTATGAATGGGGCTTAAGTTTCCTCTGTTGTAGGAAAGTGATGCGTTTACTCCACCCACAAGCAAAGTTATACTTTGATGAGTGAATAAACATAACAAAGATCTCTTTCTGTGTCTGTGAGTTAAACTGAAACCATCTTTTCTTTGCTTGTTCTATATTTGTTCTGTGGATGTTTCCTCAAGAGTCATTTAGAATAAACAGTCTATCATACATGTAAACTCAAACCGAGATCTACTGTATGGGTTCAAGCTTCAAAGACTGTCCAACTGGAAATAACGTCATACATCGCACATATCATGATGTGAAAGTGACTTTGGGAACTGCATATTTTATGCTGAACTTCTGTTCATTTTGGCGGTAAATAAGCAGCACTGGCTAGAAAATAGAGAACCAACTTCCATCATTTATTTTCTTTGCACAATTATTCATTTCATGGTTTTCATTGCATGAGAGAAAAAGCAGAAAGTTACCACAAACATGTCAAACAGGCCGCCTGGCACAGATATGCAGGCACAATTCATGGCTTTATGGAAAAGTCTCCACGCATTCAGAACTGAGGTAAATATTATCTCTTGTACCAACTTTGTATTTTGAATTTTGTAGAGAATGTGAGGGTATGAGGGTCATTTCCCTTCAGTAGATCATTGTTTGAGGCTACATTTAGTGGCCATTAGAAGACTTGCATCTTAAGGACCTTTTCTAATATAGAGTCAACATGTATCAAACTATTGAGCACTGGCTTGAAAAACAAAATTTGATAAAATCTTTAAAATCCTATACGAACATTGTTCATTATCAATATTCCTAAAAAAACATTAAATGTAATTGTCCTGTGAAATTTAAACAGACTGTGGTTAGGCTTTGCAAAGCGTTTTGCAATTTGCCTCTTATTCACTCACACGCCGATGACAGCAAGTTACCATGCAAGGTACTGGCCTGACCATCGGAAACAATTTGGGGTTCAATGCCAAAGGAAACTTTAATATCTGGACAGGAGGAAGCAGAGATCAAACCGCCAACCCTGTTATTAGAGGAGCATCCGCTCTACCTGCTGAGCCACAGCCGCCTGAAAGGGATGCTCAACTTGAGGAAAACATGAAGTCTCGTCTTCTTTAACCATATTTAATATAATAAGACAACAGGATTTTACTATATGTTAGTACTTGCTGAACCATTAACTACTATTCACCCAACTACACAGTTCTCGTCAGGAACTTAATGTAATGAATCTGGACTTGTTGGATAGAACTTTATTTTTTCTTCTCAATTTGACATTGAACGTCCAGTGGTGTCCAAAACACAAACGTCACCACAGTACTTATGCTGTTCACAGTTTAGCTGAAGAAGAAAAACTTTGGTTGAAGTATCTACATCACTGTGTTATTAGCCACTTCACAGTTTGTCCGGGGATGTAAATTCATCAGTCTCGGAGGACCTTTGCTCAGTGTTTCTGAGACTTGGCTTTCTACTTCAGACTTCTGGTGCTGCTCGATCCACCGTGGTGGTCCTTTGGCTTTTTAGCCAATTGTCAACTTGCCTCCTTAGCACACTATTCAGCTCTGTTTTGGTTGTTACCACGCATCCATTGCATGAATTCCCCAAAAGAACAAAACAACTACTCACAATCACACAATCTCATCATTAGTTTCATGCCTATGAAAGGTATCAATATACTGTATATTTAAAAGGAATGCATTAAAGAGCCACATACAGAGAATGAGAGAAGTTAATGTTTCTGTCTGAGCTCGAGTGAGTCATTCTAACTTTTCCAGATCTCTGGCAGAGCGTTGTGCTGGTTGACTTGTGCCAGTAGCAATAGTGGGAAATAAACGAATGTGGAAACTAAAGCCACACGCCGCAAGATGGACGACAATGGAACGCCGCAAAGCTCACACATCCAGATTCGGGGCAAAGCCGTGTCTCTCGACACCCAGCTTAAACACAAAGCCCTGCTGCCCGTGTGAAATAGCTTCCATGGACGTAGTATTGTGCTATATGTCAGGAGGGATTCCTCATAATTGATACGATGTAGTCCTGAGTGTGAGACGGTCATGGAATTTACAATCAGCTCTTTCACAAACCGCAATTTTTGAAGTTGTGTTACTTTCCAGGACAAAAAAATGTATAAAAACTGAATTACGGTCACTCACCACATTATATCCAATCAAGCAACGCACAACTCAAAAGTCCTCATACGGAGACATATGTCATAACGTCCTGTGGTCTCACATAAGCCTCCGTCACGTCTTCATCATGGTAGGGAACACACACTCCTGTTTCATTGCGTTTGCATTTACATTCGTTTCGAGACAGATGGAAAAATTGTACTGGGCTTTTTTTCTCCTCTTGGATCTCAAAGGAAAACCAAACTGTCTACAATTTTCCGCTGGTAATTATTAGGTTTCACGAAGCTTATATTTGTCTGTTGCAGGTTGACCACTCAGACACCAAGTTAAGTCCCTCTCACAGACTCTTTAAATGCAATCCTTATGACAACACATCAAGGCTTAACGCAACACATCTTGTGGTGTGGTGTTTCCAAAGGGAAAGTCTACGTGTGATGGTATTTTATGTTGTTTTTACACCCAGGCAGCTACTGTTCCAACGAGAGTTCAATCCATCTGTTTATTTTCGAACCAGGCTTGGCAGTTGGTTTGCTCCAGTAGAAGACAGATTAAGTTTCTTTAAATATGTTTGTATTTTTCAAAAGAGCTATTTAATTTGGCGAGCAGAAGGTGTCTACCCTAAATCGGTTCTAATCCAGTTATAGTCTGTGCTGCACATTGTGTTTAAAAGCATCTGCCAAGAACAGAGTGAAGACCTTTCGGAGAGAACAACCTGCACTCGTTGCTTTGGTCGAGGTTAATAAAAAACAATGAAAATATGGTGACCTCAGCATAAATAAAACCATTCTCCTGCATTGATAGAAACAGAAGAAAAAACATATTCGTGATACTCGATAAAAATGGGACAATGATCAGATAAAATACCAAATGACAGCTGTGTATCTTTTGGGCGAAAGTGCATTTCCAAGATAGCGGTTATCATTTAATTATGGTTCAGCAACAACAATTTGGAAGGGACAGGAGTGAACATCTGGTAAAATATTTTGGATAAACCATTTCAAACCATTGAACGTAAAGTCACGGGCTATATCCACAACAAAGTCTGAAAATGAGCTGTGGAAAAAAAATGGCTCAGCTACCTTTACCAAACACCACCGAGACATATAGCGGGTCGGTGCCCCATTGTTACTCTGCCAAACAGCTGGTCTCCAGGAATGAGATGTTTAGCTGGAAATACCAACTCCGACTTTTAAAACGTTTTCAACAACCCCGACTGCTCTGTGATTTACTGTCAGAGGATGGCCCGGTTCCAGGAGCAGGGTCCAGAGCTGCACAGGGTCCCTGCATGCTGAGCGTCTTTCCTCTGCCAGGCTCAGGTAAATATGCCCCCTGTAGATGGCAGCTGGAACCCCCCCCCTGTTCATTCACACCGTTTTATGGGCACCGAGTCCATTTTGCACTGGAAGACTTCTGGTTACAAACGTTCCACAAGTGTTCCGTCTGCTTTTATAGCACTGATCACAAGCCTTTAGATGTCTTGAGATGTCTTGGTCTTCAACTTAGCAAGAAATGATGGCCTTTGACTGAATTAGTGTGGTTGTATTATGTCTCAGAGCTACTTGTCCCTAACACCAGCTCTTTCCACACAGCTGTGACTGTGCACATGAGCTATTAGCTGCAACTTGATGGAGCATTAGATGAGGGACTTCTACACACCCTCATTGGGCAAAGACGATTGCAGATGGACTTTTTAGGACTGGTTTTTTCCCCATCTCCCTCGTGGTTATTGAACAACAGACTCTCAACCACTGTGTATTAATTTCTTGCTCGTCAATCTAAATCCTTTACACTGTTTGAAATGTTTGTTTATGTCATCAACAGAATCTTAAATTTTGAAAATAATATTCGCAGGAAAATCTAAAATCAGAATGAATACATAACAAAATGCATACAGTGCAAAATAAAGCATTCAAGAAGTACATCGCCTGGAGTATATCTTTGGGAGTTTTGTTTAATATGATCTGATACTTTTGTCCTCCAGAAATTGCATCTAAATTGCTTTATGTCATAATAAATCAAGGCGAACACTGTGTCACTTGTTCCATGTGGCAAGAATATGCCATTGGTTTCAGGCGGCTGGCACTAATCAGACCTCGCAAGTTTGATTACCAGCACAATCAAAAACAATCAGGAGGGAAGTTGGCAGGCAATCAGTCCCTTGCAGTTAGGATTCAAGCTATTTGATGGAGATATACTGTAGCTTGTCAGATGCAAACAGCGTAACAACAGACCAGAAAACAGAAGGAGTCAACGGGCAGACTGAAAATTACACAATTGTAACAAATCCTTTTTTAAAGTTCACAGAGAGATTTTTGATTCCAAAACCACCCGGAGGTAATTCGTATTCTGTCAGAAATGAGCAGACAATGCCTTTTCTTTGGGCATTTTTGAGCTTTCAGAGCAACTGGCCTGACTTTTTGACCCTCAAATGTAGGCGAACATAATTCGAGAGGTCATGTTTTCAATTTTGGCAGCACACTGGAAGATAATCAGACTTCTACAGAAAGGTTCAAGAGCATTCCACTGCTTTAGTGATAAGCCGTCGCCTGTTAGTGCTCAGCCCGGGACTGAAAACTTCAAGATGACCAACAAGCTGTGTCAGCAATGATGGGAGCTGCACTAATTGAAGAAAGAGCGTTGGACTTAGCGCTGGACTAAGAGCTAGCCTCGCTGTCCTTGTTGCTTTTGAGATAGGAAGACCACACATCCACGTCCACACGCTTCGGTTTGTGCTACACCATCATCTCAGAAGAAAGAAAGAAAAACACAGAACACTTCCTCAATTTCTGCGTGTTTGTACTGATGGAGGACGTGGACGTAAATAGGACCGTGACGACTTTTAGTCCAAGTTATGGTTTCACTCAAAAAAGATGGTAATAATTGAATCTGTAAAGGTATTTTCACTTTACATTGTCACCGACTCATCAATCATGGGTGATTATTTATAAAATACATATTTTTCTCTGTTTCGTGTCTTTATACTAAGACTTGTTTCATGTCTTAATTATCTGTGGGATATCAATAACTGCCTTAGCACCCTTGGGGACAGAGCTGACCAAAGGAATATTTAAATGTCCAGTGTCTGCCAAACTGGCTCATTCAGTTCAGTGAGGGATCCTCTGAGAATAATAAGCTTTAAATGTGTTTTCCCGTTGCCTACCGACTTATATGAGAACCAAATATATGGTCTTTGGTCATTATAAAGAGAAAATGAGTGAACGAGAGAAGGGTGGAAGATTTTGCTTCTCTGTCTCTAATAATGTCACATAATGGAAGAACATTTGTATCAGACCTTAACGGAGCACAAGTGCTGGAAGTTATCTTTTTCCTGCTGTACATGTATTTGACAAGAAGTTGTGTGCTATGTTGCCAGTATTTCTTTTCCTGTATTTTAGGTATATTTGATTGCAACGGTCTGCTTAACTGCAACCACATGTTAAGCCTTTGTACTGCTGTCATTGACTTAATGCGAGTGTGTTGTTTTCCAGACTCCGTGTGTGGTAAATGCGTACGACAGAGGCAGGAGAAGAGACAAAGACATTGTGACAAAGAGAGAGAGGAATAAAGAAAGAATGTATATGTGTCTGGTTACTCAGCTTGGATCCTTTTCCAAAACGGGAGCGACATAAATCATCCGAAATCACCGATGTATCTCCCTCCTTAAAACCTCTTAATTATATTATCTGTTCCCTTTATACATCTTTAATTCAACAACAGGGTAACATATATACATTATAACAATAATAACAGCCTTAAGTTCAGAAGCATCTCTCCTTGACACTGACATGAATCACGGTCTGAGGGTTTGGGACGGATGGGGACCTTTTCCCGTCAGAGGACTCCTTAAATCTGCCCCAATGACCGGCAGGTGAAAAAATAGAGCAAATGAGAGGCTCCAGGAAGGGAAACGTAGCTGCAGAGGAGACTTGGACAAATTAAAAACCGGTGGAAAATGACCTAAAAGAAAAGGCGATACGTTTGAGCGTTAAGCCACTAAACTGTGGAATTGTATACTCATGGTTGAGCTATGCATCACCTACACAAAGGAGCGCATGCTGATTAGGACGCGGTGTGATTAGAACCTCACTCACTCCCACTTGCTTCCTATTTCTGTCGACCTCTCTCAGCTGCTTTGCTTGCCTCTTTCCATTTCTCAACAGTCCCACTCGCCCCCTGCCCTCTTTTTTTTTCTCTTCTTCACATTGCTTCAGATGGAGGAAGTGGTTTGTGTGCAGATTGTGGCTGGCTGGAACACAGTGCTGTGCACAGGGAAGCCGAAATTTGAGCCCATGTGCATTAAATGTTCCACTAGAGCAACAATTTCTGTGAGGGGAAATCATGCGGTGGGCCAGTGTTAAAGGCTCTGAGGGGGGCTCAGTCAGGGTAGGAATGAGAGAGCAAGCTGGGGGGGGAACCAGGACTCTAAATAAGAACTGGGCCATTCTGGTGGTTGAGTTGGTTTGAGTGCATGTCATAAATATCTGGATTCAAATTTGACCACGCACCTTTGTCTCATATCATTGTCTTCTTCTTTCTTCTCCGTTATTCTTATCGTTCTCTCTCTCTCTCTCTCTCTGCCGTCAGCTGGCCAGATGAATTAAACAGAAAAACAGGAATTAGTCAGAGAGCAGAAGAGTATGTGCAGCACGTGTGTGAGTGTTTCAGGACACGGAAACACAGCACCACCTGTGGATAGGCTGCAATCCAGCACATGCTTTGCTGTGTTTAATTTGAATTAGTCGTAGGGCTCAGAGGAGGGCTGGTTGTGGAGGTTGTGTGCTGTGGAGTTGTTGCGAGGCACATTACTAGTTTACCAGCGGATTTACAGATTTGTAATGAGGGCTTTCCTCAACTCATTAAAAGCAGCTCTAAAAACAGCCGAGGAGACTGACTGGATTAAATAAATACACTTTTATTGTCACACTTGTCATGTGCACAGCACACAGTGACATTAAGCCTCTGCATTTAACCTATCCAAGTATAAGGAGCAGTGGGCAGCTGCTGTACAACGTTCGTGGAGCAGTTTGGAGGTATATGGTGCCTTGCTCAAAGACACCTCAGCGGTGTCCAGGAGGCAAACTGCCACAGTCCAGACTTGGTCCGTGTGTTTTCTGAGATGCTGCAGGGGATGTTTGAGCCCTACAAGTCAGCTTCACATCAGGCAGAAAATAGTTTCTGCATTGCTGTTTTTAAATTGCCTATGCAAGCAGCCTTTAGTCTGCACGATTAGTCATCGCATTGACTGTTGGTATAATGTGGGTTCTGAATGGTGAGTCAGCTGAAGGGCCAACGCAAAGCGGCCCCTACAGGAGATTTCTGATGTTTGATGGTTTATTAGTCATCTTGAGTCTGTTGCACAGAGGATGAATACATCAGATTCATCTGTTTAGTCTTTTGTAACAGTCATCTGCTGAGCGGGCAAAATTATATAATGACTTACAGAATACATAATACTGTCAATTAGACTGACAATTATCAATGAGGGATTCCACTGAGCATTGATGTGCACCAACATGATTAATAAAACAATGAAGGGAATATATATATAGATATATATCTATATATATAGATATATATCTATATATATATATAGATATATATATTAGAAAATATGAGGCCTGCCGGTTGAGGTTCAGGTTTCTAGATATCTGACAGCACATCTTATTGCGGCCAATTGTTTTATGACACGCTGTAATTACAGTTTATCAGCCGTGGAGAGCTCACAAGCTGCATTCTAGTGGGTGTATAATTAAAAGAATGAATTCTAAATCAGTTTAAGAGCACATTAAGCAGCTTGACAAGCTTGCAGAAAAATGTACAATCAGAAGTAGCCTATAGCTTAATCTATATTAGCACTATACATTTCTCCAACTTGTGTAGAAGCTACATATTGTGAGTAAGTATGAAGGGGCTTCCATCTGCTGTGCATACAATATGCAGTAAATGATGAAGTGAAGAACATTTTACACAACATTCATGTTTATCAAAGTCGCTGATGATGTCTTGAAAGCAATAAATCATCACATTAACAAGTCAGCAGTGTTTATAGACAATTAGCAGCTCTCAGCTGTAGCCTTTACCCTGTTTGGGAAGATTTGTCAAACCTGCCTGAGAGGTGAGTGATAACTACACATAATATACATTAATCTTATAAAGGATTTGGCAAGATGACAAAAACCGCAGTTCAAAGTCTGGCTAAACATCGAGCCACATTTTGGCCTATTTGATTCACCAGATTGTGTAAGGTTCTGATGGCTTAATTTCAAGTCCACAGGAAAGAGAGACACTGCTTGTGCTGTGCTGTGATTATAATGCCACACTGGTTCTGGAAAATGGGGTTTAGTTGCTCTTGAAGAGGCAATGCTGGTGTCAGGGGGGCCTCTGCCTCCCCTAATGGTAGGCATGGTTCTGACTCAAGTGGTCCTTCTGACTGCTGTGCATTTTAAAGACCTTTTTTCACAGCAGACATTTTAACCAGTCACCATAGGAACAGCACCGGTGTAAAAATAAATAAATATGTGAGGGCTTCATTCCACTTAGGGAAGGTCCTGGTAGTATGCTGTTTCACTGGAATAGCTTATTGGGACACTTGATGTAACCAAGCCATCGTTATCAATTTCACCTGTAAGGCCTACTTTTCACAAGTCAAAATGTCTCGTGTGAAAAAGTTGTATTGTGTTCCATTGGTGTGCAGTGTCCTGATTACTGTGCATTGTATCCTGTGTGTGCAGTGCATTATCTGTCCTGTGGTTTGTGCAAAGCTTGTCCTAATTCACTTGCAGTGCTGCGTGATGTAGGGTTGTAGAGGCCTGTGCCTATAAGGGGGTTGACTCTGTGGGGGCCTTTCGTTTTGGGGTTTTAATCTTCTTACAAGTATTACAAAGGACATTTTAAATACATTGGCAATACCTGAGACAAACTGCTTGGCGGCATTAATATGCCTTCACCACATGATGGCAGCAAAGCACTACATATGGTGGATTCCCCTCAGGTTACAGAGCTGTCAGAGAGTCAGAATAGGAAACTAGGAAATGAAATTCCTCACGCAAAACAGACTTTCCATAATTTACTGGAACAGAAAGGAATCATGGATTTAAAATATAGAGCGAAGCCGGACGGCTGTTTGTTAAGATGTATCAAAATGAATGTTTTTGACTCCCATTCATGTCGACTTTCCCCATGAATATCTTTTAAAAGTTCTCTCCTCTCACCTCCATTTTCTTTGAAGGGTCATGGTGCGGTCTGGTGGAACATGTGAGACATGATGGCTCTTCCTCGTCTGCAGGTCTGTGTATTTTCCAGCTCCACCCAGAGGATGAGGTCTGTTCGTCCCACCCATTTGTTCTGATGTAAATTGGAAAGATGACATACTTCCAACACCCTGAAGAATTAAACTCCAATGGGACAGTGCTATGGCACGACATATATACGCACGCAATTTATGTTCTAATTTAAATGGGCTAAAATGCCAAACTTCTTGAGGTTGTTATGAAAATGCTTTTAATATATAAGTGAGTCTAGGAATGTCAATTGCACCCATGAAGCACAACCTGCCATATTACTATGTTAGCTTTTGGATGAAATAAAACATGCCCAATATGCCCAACTATCACAGCCCAACTTTGGTGGGACAGTAATTGTAATCCAGATATTTTCTCATATAGATTGTGAGGACCCCCACCCATGCACAGATACACAGGAAATGCTATTGTTCTTGACAGGAAATGCTGAGAGTGGCGCCTCAAATGACACTCCAAGACTGAGATTGAAGAGCGAAGTTACCACCGAGTGACAATATGGGGAGGTGGGATAAAAACCATAATGCTCAGCCTGCAGTGGATAACTGCGATCATATCATTCAGTATGGATCCCTTCTGTCTTCGTGTCTTTCACTCCTGCACATGCAGACACTTACAGTACACACGCACGTGTGCAGATGGACAAAACAAAGCCAGTATTGTGGACTGCAGCCACTAGAGAAGAGTTTCACACAGCTATGGGAAGTTAAGCCATGGTAACTGAGTTGGAATCTTGGCCGTCTCTAGCCTCCCTCTATTTTACACAATTAGTACGACAAAGATGTGTTACTCTTTGAGTGTGGCTGGGCGCCTTTGTGCTTCTATACTCGCGTCCTCTCTCCTCGTGGGCTTGACAAATTAATTTGGATTTAAGACTTAAAGCAATATTTGAATTTAAGATTAGAAGGCAAAGAGTCAGGACATACTGTACTGTTTGCATTTGCATGATATGTCATGATCCATCACAATCAGGCAAATGTGGCATAAGTACAGCTTTACAACTTTTAACGTGTGTGTGTGTGTATTATTTTCTGTGTACCTATTTATGTGCCTAGTTCTCTACATTTATCACTTATAGAAATAACTATAGATTCAGTGTAGTCTGACTCCAAAAATCTAAAATGTTCTTGTCTCCTCCCATCAATGCCTCTGTCACTCACACACACACACACACACACACACACACACACACACACACACACACACACACACACATTTATACACACCAGATGACGTGCAGCTAGCTCCGTGCCAAGTAGCAGACTGCGACACGGCGTCCAACTCCCTCCCTCCCTCCCTCCCTCCCTCTCTTTCTGCAGTCCTCTCCTCTCCTGTCCCAGGCAGCACTGCTCCCGCCTCTTCCTGCAGCGCTGCCTCGCTGCTCATCAATAAGCTGTATTAGCCCATCACTAATCATATTGCGAGAGCCGGGAGAGGGAGAGAGCAGGGCAGCTAGATTTTGTGTGCATCGCCAGCGTGTGTGTGTGTGCATGTGTGTGTGCATGTGTGTGTGCAGCTGGTGAGGGAGGGGTGTATCCTAGCGGGGAGCTTTTCCCTGTTGTAGTAACCAACCGCACACCGGCTGCCAGCCATTACTTCACTGCAGCAGCAATCAGCCCTTCTCGTACTTAGTGAGCCAGACACACTAACCTGTCTGTCCCCTCCTCTTTTCACTCTCCCTCTCTCTCTCTCTGCATATTCAGCAGAGCTGCCCTCCTCTCCTCCTCATCACTCTGCCACTCCTGCGGTATTGCTCTTTGCTTGAAGGGGACACTGGCCTGCTCCTCACCCACTGATTCTGCATGACTGTCACAAAGGTAAGACCGCTTTGGATGCAACTTTCAGGCTGTCACCAGTGATTTGGTCTCAGCGTTGGATTTTTACTGTGAAGGTTATTTAAGGTGTTATTCGTGTGTGTGTGTGTGTGTGTGTTTCAGTGGAGAAGATGAGTAGGCTTTGGAGTCGCCTGAGGATGTATGTTAATGTGTGTTTCCATTTGGAATGCGGTCCGGTTCTGATGAGACCAGATTCAACTTCTGTCATTACACTCAGTAATCTGCAGCCTATTACAGGCCGGCAATATTTCGTTCTGGGTTTGAGGAAGTTTTTGTTTTTACAGTATCTGTGTAGGAGCTCTATAAACTTCATTTAGATGAAAATAAATGTAACCTCAGGGCTGGCATTTGACGACAGCTGTTTCTTTTAGGTGCTGTGATTGAGTATACGACCTCCTTTCAAGCTCGGTTCTCATACTGCATGTCCAGGATTGTTGAGAGATGTAGTCGGTTTGATTGTTTTAGGTATTTTCTTAATTTCTCTCAACATAAGAGCTGCTATGCAGGTCGGATGTTTTGTTTGCTATCAGCTGCAGTGAGTAAAGCGTATCGCCTAAAGCCTGAGGGTGGCTTTGACAAATAGTGATTTGTAATACTAATTAACAGAAAGATTACCATTATGATATGCAAATTCGGCCTGGCACTTATTTTCTAGAAGAAGAAGAAACCATTTTTATTGTCATATACACACACACAAAATTTGACTACTGCATTTGACCCATCCCTGTATATAGGGAGCAGCGGGCTGCCATTGATCGGCACCCGGGGAGCCGGGGGTTCAGTGTATTGCTCAGGTACACTTCGACACGTGACACGTCCCAGTCGGGGATCGAACCGTTGACCTTCCAGTTCCCAGACGAACCTCTTAACCCAGTGAGCCACAGTACTTAACAGGTACTTAACAGGAAATCATAACTTGAGGACTTTAGATTTTGTCAGTATCGGTGCGCTTCAGTCATTTTTGTGGCATTTCCTTGATTCACTGTGGCTTGGATTGTACCTCGTTATGTTTTTCATCAAATGAATAATATAATAAATGTTCAAACTCTCGCATGATGGGGACTCAGCCCCCATTTAGGGAAGTAAATCAGGTTCCCACGAGGCAAAGTAAGTGTTGGGGTTAGCAATGTGGTTCAGATTGTGCTTAGTCTTATGAAAGCAGATATAAGTCTCAAGCTGATCTGAAAGTAGGTGTGTCCGCCTGTTAAGTGTGTATTGGTGTTTGCAGTCTGTGCTTAACTCTGCAGCGGCCGCTTAAATCCTCTTAATCAATTAACAGAGGGGGAGAGATGACAAAGAGAAACCGGAAGAGACACAAAGAGAGAGGAAATTAGCACACCTACTCCCACGTAGAGAATTAACCTGGACCAAAATAGATGACCTACTGCAGACACAGGACAATGGCCTATTTACTCACACCTGCAAGTTCCACACAAACGCTCTGTTAATGCAGAACGGCACAGTTTGTATTTTGCCTATGTGTGTGTGTGTGTGTGTGTGAAAGAGATTGTGTGGGAGGTGTGTGCGCCGCTGCGTAGGTGGACGTTCCCCACTACGAGAACTGCAAGAGGAAAAGGTCAGGTGCTTGTGTGTTGGCACTGAGCCAAACTTAAATCTGACTGTAGACAAGGCCAAAGGCATTGCAGAGAATTTTAATGAACACACACATATTGCCTGCATATTGATGTCCTACCTGCAATTATGGAATGGAAATGAGGTGAGGAGGAGGAGGAGGAGGCGTGAAGGGGGGGAAAAGAGGAAAGACAAAAAGTTACAGTAGTATCTAAAAGATAATGGGTGAGAGAGAGAGAGAGAGAGAGAGAGAGAGAGAGAGAGAGAGAGAGAGAGAGGGAGAATCTAGGGAGCTGTTTCATGGCTTTGCCTGCCAACAGCACAGAAGTCACCTTGGGAGGGAAACAGGACAAGAGCTTGTGTGCTGACGGGGCTAAACAGCCTTCTACCCCTCAGCACGCAGATACACACTGACAATAGTCTGGAGACACACTCCATCCATGCACTGCCTGCTTAATATCAGATCAAGATGTGTGTGGTCTGACCTCTTAGCATTGCAATAGGGATTTACTAGGATCTGCAACTGAGGCAAAGACATTTATGCATTTAGCATAAGCTTGCATTTGTTGCAGTAATGCGTCTTGGATTATCTCTTCGGACTGATTAGCAGAACAGTTGTCAAAAGGGGAAGTCTTCTGTAAAACATTGTGCATCAACAACCCATTAAGTGGGACAAAAGGAGAAATGAAATGTTGATGATGCATCACCAGATATAACATATTTCACATTAACACAGCAGTTGGATTTTTTTGGGTAAATTAGCAAATGTAGGGCCTGCAACCAATGCCAGTATCAGAACAAAACGGCAAATTGTAAATTAGATCTGTTCTAATGATCATAACAACGTTGCACAGTGGTGCTCCTTTAGATGTCGGTTTAGTCTGTTGTGTTCCTGTCGTAAAATATTTTCAAAATCAAAAGTGTTGACGTTTTTCCAATGTAACTGTTCTGAATGTCTGTTTGCTCTGTTTCTGGAGAATACGTGTTCTTACCGTGCACCATGATCCATCTGTAGCTACACTTTCATAAAGATACTGAGGCTAGTTATTTGTGTATTGGTTATTGTTCATCCCTAAACAATTATTTTTCCAGAGCAGACGTACTGATGTGCAAACATCAGCAGCTTTGCTATCACAGTGGTGGTGAATGTAAACCTGATGGACATATGCTGATGGTAGAAGTGGCCAGCAGTTGTTTCAAACTGTGGTTCCTAAAGTGCAAGCCATCTTCGAATAGATCGAAACAGAAGAAAAAAAAATGTGTGAAAATGTGAAAATCCTAACATTAAAAACTGTCTAATAAGCAGTTATCCCACAGTTAATGACGTCTCAACTCATGGAGCGTCACAGAGCACGCAATGGAAAGATTTGAGCTGAAAGGAATCCCTCTAACAAAACTAAATTCACACTGAACACTCATTTTGACGGCTATCCATCATTGTCCATTCACTGTGGTATTGCAGGTTCCCATCTTCATATATGTGAGGTCTGGCTCTCTCATCTCTGGTTTACATGTAAGCAGGACAAGTGACTGACCTGCAGGTTGTGCTCCCTCTCCCTGCATAAATCAGAGACTGTGCACAAAACCAGGCTCACATGTCCCATTAACATGGCTGCTGCTCTATTTTTGTATTTCGTACACCTTCACTAAAGCTACAGTTTAACTTTGAGGAAATGAAGAAATGAAATAAGTTAAACATTTTAGCGTATTCAATTTAATTATTCTTTTTGTATTATAGATTCAATTAAATATTTGTCAATCTGCAGATCACCAGTTTACTTTTATTTTGAGGGATTAACCAATTATTCGATTAAATATTGATTCAATACGATACCTAAAATTGTTAAAATGATGAGCAAACATATTTCCTTTTGAAGGGGTGCCGTGGTCTCAAAAATGTTGGGAACCTCTGGTGTAAGATATCGAGAGTTCCAAAATGACATTGAGATGTACAGTGTGTGTATTATTCACTGCTGCAGACACAGAGAGAGACTAAACCGTTCACTTCTCTGACATAATGCGGACTGTGAAAATAGATCAGTGCCTGTTTAAATCCGTGGCCTTTGCTTTCAAACATTACGAGCCTTACTGGACTGATTCCTCTGTGAGACAGGAGCATGAGCTCTTGAGCTTTTTGACATTTCAGTCTATTGGCAAACATGTCTTTGGGCCTGGAGGTAAAAAAAAACGTGAGGGGGATGCTCGCCTAAATGATGTCATCTTATACTGCCGGTTTATGATCAGAATCAACTCTCTGTGTGTAACTTAGTGCTGGGACGAGGACTTTTACACACTGCTGAAGGGTCCCTGAGGAGATGGATGATGCAATACATTTCATGAATCGCAATACAAAGTACTGCAAAGTACAAATAATGTGTTTAGAAATGTTTTTGTAACAATGACAAAGCATCTTGGGGAGTGGCTGCAACTGTGCAATTAATCACACATTTCATAAATCGCGTGCAATAAGAAGGCATGAATACCAAACATTCATTTACTATATGAAAATCACAAAAATCCTTTGGCTGTGGCGTGAAGATAAGTAGAATATTGAATGAAAGTCAAAATAATTCACTGTTTTTCTCGAGTGCTGCATACAACATGCTGCTTTCAGCAGTGTAGCAGAAAACTGCCAACACAGGTAGCACATCAGGGCACAGCAAGGGATTATCATCACTATATCTGGACACTGTTCTCATTTGCTGTGTGATTGCGTGGACGTCTGTGTGTGTGAGCGCGGGTGGGTGGCAGACACATTACGTGTAGGTGGGTGGATAACTTCCATTACTACTAAAACGGTACAGAGTATCCGAGATCTTGTAAAAAATCAGCAAAAGGACAAACCTGCTGTCTTTCGACCTGAGACTGTGTGACTGTGTCTACGTCCTCAACGCTGTACGACTCCATCTCAATGTAGCTCAATGAAACCCTGCAGCTCACAGCTGCTCCCTTACATAAGATGAGAAAGTGGGAAGAACAACAAACCCAGACAGTGAAACTACTCAGCCGTCAGTCGGATCAATATAAGACCACTTGTGTCCTCCAGCGACACGGAGCAACAGAGGCTATAGCTCGTAGCAGTGATCGTTGCCCTGAGTTTCCTTCCCTTCAGTTTTGGTTTGGGCTCAGTCCACAGGGCCCGAGGGAGAGGCATAATGGCCTCAGCGGGACTTCCCTGTGCAACACACATGACCTCTCCAGAAGGCTGAGGTCACTCGACCCTCCGTCTGCCAGAGACGCTGGGAAATGAAAGCACAGAAGGACTGAACCCCGTTTCATATTCAGACCAGTTTCTGAGCATCCAGGAAGCGATTTAACCGCGCCATAAAGCATAACGGCAAGCTGCTGGCATAGAAAAAGTTGAGCAGACTATTTGGACTGTTCTGTTGAATAACCCTTTGATTAGGAAGCTGTGATTTGCACGGCAACCCCGAAAATGGTCCAGTTGTTTTTGGTTGGATACCACAGAAAGAGCAGTGTGCCAGGGCTGGGGGGGGGGGGACAGAGGGACAGAGGGACGCTGAGGGAGGAGGGGAGGGTCCGAGATGAGGAGGGGGAGGACCGGCTTTTGAAGTACCCCTTTTTGTTCCTTTAGACACCAGCAAGAAATGCTCCCCAGCTGACACTAAAGGGTCCGTGTGGTGAGAAACGATGGTCTGTTCCCAGAGGACGTCCCCACACACACATACACTTATGTATGTATATATTTTCGAGGACCCTTTATGACTATATTCATTTTCTTACAACTCTAACCTTAACCATCTGCACCGAGCCCCTAACCTCGCCCTAATCCCATTTTAACTTTAACCCTCAAAATAAAGCCTGTTCCTCAAATAAGATTTTGCAAATGGTTTTACCCAATTAGGACCCCCCCCCCCGGATTAAACGCATAAAAAGGTCAGACTTGATTTGAACCGATGACCTGCTACTGTTTTTATCCTCTATGTATGTTTTTTGAGGTTTGCTCTTTTGCACAATAGCCCAGATGAGCGCTGTAAATGTCCTGTCTCTGCTCAACTGTCTCGATTCTGTAGGTCTAAAACTCTAAAACTCTCACAACGATAAAAGCACAAACACACACGCTGGTTTCTCTCTCGCAGAAGCTTCATGTTGAACCATGCTGACGTGAATTCTATATAATTCAAAGTAGCATTCCAGCTGTGTTAAGTGTGTTTGCAATTACATATCTGCAAACACCCCATTCATGAAGGAGGCCCACTCTGCTCCGATGTCAGGCGCACACATGCGGTTGGAAAGACGTCTGAAAGCCATTTTCGGAGTGTTTACGGTTCTGCTTCTGCTGTCAACTGTAAGGCTGTTGAGACTCTTGTAGCATAAAACGATTCAAGATACGTTCCAAGATATGAAAGCTCTGACCTCATGTGTTTTTATAATGATTTTTTATTTGTCCAATCAATATAGAAAATAAACATTTGCTGTAGAAAGGCTGGTGCACGTTGACGCACACTAATCCAAGCGCATCCACGCTCAAGCTGCCTTAAATTCTTTACTCGGGGCACCTCGCCCGCCATAAATCTTAAGTGAGTCTGATTTAGACCACTGGCCATTTGTCAAGCTTACTGTTTACCCGCACGCTCTCTCACACACACCGACACACAGACGGGCACATTAAACTGAGAGCTAAATCGCCAACCTCGCAACCCAAAACCTGCTATTCCTGGAGTAGGAAAAATACACAACAGTTTAGCAGATTAAGACTTCTAAATCCAGAATTAGGCTTTTTGGTTTCTCATATTCACTCTAAATGGAGCAGATAAAAGAATTAACACGGACAAGAGTTGTGTGTGTGTGTGAGGAGGGGGGGGGGCAGACGAAAAGTGTGAGAAAAAGGAGGAAGGTTGTGAGAACGCCACAGAGCAGCATTCACCACAGGAAGGCATTCAGGTCTCATGAGCTCATCGCCTGTCAGAGAGCTTCCTATTCCTTCTCAACGTCTGTAGAAACTGTACTTTTCAAAATCAGTGTGAAAAGCATGTTTCCAAAAGAGTTGGGAAACTCTTCCTTCCCTGTGTCACTGCATAAATCATTCCTCCGCTGTAAATGCAAACACACAGTCCAGACTCTCACATAATAGGTGACTTTCTCACCAAAGTACAGGACTTGAATTCATTGCGAAAAGTGAGCATCAGGGGAAAGCGTTGTTGTGGCTTCTGTTGGAAAGAAGTGTTCGTTTTTGGATTCCCCTTTTGGGAGGTCGCTGAAATGAAAGAGGAGGCAACAATGTGAAATTATTTATGAATATCCTCCAGCGGAAATAAAGATCCAGGGGAGAGTGACCATTTCCAGCCTCCCCTTTCCCCTCCAGCTGAGATTAGGTGCACATCCCATGGAATGTGTGTGTGTGTGTGTGTATTACTCATGTTGTGGGGACATAAATCTGTTAATAGAGTCATACTGTGGGGACTTGCCTCATTTTTGGGGACAAAATGCACGTCCCCGTGTTGTAAATCATTACATTTTAAGGTGAAGACTTGGTTTAATGTTAGGGTAAGGTTAGGCTTAGGTTAAGCTTTGCTTCAGTCTCCAGGAAATGAATGTAAGTCAATGTAATGTCCTGTAACGCGATGGAAACTCGACTCTGTGTGTGTGTGTGTGTGTGTGTGTGTGTGTGTGTGTGTGCGTGTAGTCTGTACAATCAGGACATACGATGTGCTTCCTGTTTGTGGGCCCAGGGCCAAGGCAGTAAGTGCACAGAGACAGGTGTATGTGTGTATGATTGTGTGTGTAAGAGGATGTGTGGTTAAAAGCATTGTGTACACTGATGCTTGGCGCTCACACATAGTCAAAGTTGATGGACTCCCCAATGTTCAATGTTAAGATGCCAGCCAAATACTCTGCCCAGAGGATTCATCAGTGTTTTTGTTGCTGCTGTTTATAATCTTCCTGATGCAAATATAACAAATAAATGCACCCATTTATAGGAAGATTTAATATGAGTTGAACTGAATTGCTTAGATGTTTTGCAGAGTTGATCGCTCTTCTAGATAGATTCAAACCCTTTCTCATGTTTCTTTTTCTTTTTCTCAATCTCCAATTTGTTCTTCTCCCGTCTTGTAAATGTCCTTTTGGCCTTTTTTTTTAATGTTGAGCAATCTGTCTGTCTTCATCTTTATCTGTCTTTCCCTCCTCGGGGTCCTAAATCTCCTGTGGCCTTAACAACAGAGTTGAAGCGACACAAGAGGCTCTCTTGTCAGATAGTCTGAATACCAGAAACGTGACTAGCTAATCTGGCAAACATGTCGGTTTGACTGTCTGACTGCTCATGCTCCTTTGTATTATTATCAGACTGGCGTGCTGATGTTGCCGTGTTCCCAGATCTCAGAAATGACTCGAGTACAAATGTATTGCAACCGATAATGGCCATAAGTCTCATGTTGTATAAAAATAGAATCATCCCCAGAAACCAACCCCTTTAATTGTTGAAATGACTCAATACGCGGAGCTCTTGCAGTTTAAATTGTTCCGTTCGGTGAACAACAGAGGCACTGAGAAAGGAATGCACTCTGTATTTATGTGTTGCCGGTGAAGCTGCAGTGGTCAATACATGTCAACTATGCAGGCCATTGCAGCGCCACTCTAGTGAGAACCAGGGCGGTCCGCTCTCTCACTGGAACAGTAGCTGGCTGGTTGGGAGACTTGATGAAGTGTTGTGGAATCTACATGCGTAATTTCATCCCACAATCACATTCCCAGGCATGAGGCTGACAACAGCGACGTTGTATACTGAGCTGCGTGTTCATTTCGTGCTTGCTTGTGTCAGCTCGCATCTGAGATGTGTTCTGCCAACGGTGCCGACGCCGAATGTTCTGTGAGTTGTTTATTTCTCACACGTGGTCAGGTGACCGGGCATGATGAACTGTGATGTCCTGCTGGTAAAGCACGGCTTCGAAACATGAGACATATCACATTTGAATATGATTTTATCTTCGCGCAGATTGTACTGGAGGTAGAACTGTATTCTGCACTGACTGAAACAGTCGAGAGCTGAGTGCACACGAGAGAGCAATGAGTGGGGAGTGGGGCAACGAGTGAGAGCACATCCATGAAGGATGATACCACCACCCACTCTCTCTCTCTCTCTCACACCCACAAACACACAGGAGTTCATTAAGGTCATATTCCGCTCTGTATTTCGCCTATGGGCACTGATAGCAGTTTAAATATAGATATCAGTCTTTCCTTTCCTCGCGTGCTATCTTTCTTACTACTCTTCCCTCTCCTGTTGTATGTAACATATATCTTATAACCCTTCTCTGTTCTAAGATCTGTTTCAATGCTGCTAAAAATGAGATACACAGCCTCTAATAAAGGCTACAGTAGATGATGAAAGTGTCTGTTCCGAGGGACAGATAAAGCCTGGCGTGTCAGCAGTTTGATGAAATGACTTTGGCCGAACCAGTCAGGCTCGTTTGGGATCAGTTGACGTTTGGGGAGCTCAGACGCCAGGTGGGGCACAGGAACGCTGTTGTTGCTGCAGAAACCTGGGTTCAGCTCAGAGGTCCTCCAGGGTCTCTTCACTTCTGCGTCGGCAGTGTCCATAGAGCGCTCTTCTTGCTGCTAGTGACTCCTAGTGGTTGGACGTGACTCTGCATCACTGGGTTTCATTTACACTCATTGCACAGAGCTGTTATCCAATTCTTCCTTCGGAGGTTTTTTCCGCATACTTTTTTTATGAGAAGCGTCAAATGTCAATCCGTCGTTATTTTTGGAGAATTTGTTCTTAATGTGTGGAATTCCATTGCCGTCACTATGGTAACACAGTGGGCATGCCTGTCTGTCGAAAGAGAAACAGACGAGAGACAAAGAGCCTTTACAACGTTAGAATTCATGCTTCTCCATTCATGTCAAACTTTAACTGCGTTCTCTGCTACTTGTGGAACTGTTTTGTCAATACTATTCATCGAGCTTTTACTACATTGTTTCATGGCATTAATGAAACGTATTGATAAATTGCCTATTTATGTAGAATTCTATAAAAAAAAGATGGATTAACATGCTTGAGGCTACTTTACAAGGACTTAGTCCTGCACCTGCACATTTCTTTCTCTAGAAAGCTAATTCAACCTGCTTTCTTATTTAGTTTGACGTTATAAATACAAAAAGAGAGAGAGAGAGAAAGGGTTGACTCTACATGGCTCTCAACATGGTGATGGCTGCGCCGGCTGTAAGCAGCAAATGATGCTAACAGCACGAACAGTGTAAACAACGGCAAAGCTGCTGACAGAGCAAACAGTGTGTACCTGAGGGGGACCTGGCGGGTGGGTGCTATACGCTTCCGTGATGACGATCGGGACTATTTTAATGCTCTGAATTCCAAATTTTTATAAATCTTGAATTGAATTTGTGTTAGGGAGATCGACACACTTTGCATTAAAGGACAACAAGTCCCAGTGCTGAGGGAAATCCTGCGAACACCACATTATTGTATGTAGACCTACTGTATGTGTTTCTCAGTGTGTTATTGTTTACTGGACGGATTCACCAGCTGAGAGTCAGCTGCGTCTGCATTCCAGCCCTTTGCTTCTTCACCGTGGGTGGCGACTGCTGCAGCTGAGAGGGTTTGCTGGGTCTCTGCTGATGTGCCAAGTCCATTTATTTACACAGAGGGTTCGTGGAAAGAGATGAAGTAGAAAGATTTGGATGCTATATTTTCTTAAATTCACTGAAAAACGTACCTAATGGCCAGTAAAACAGCTGTTTTATTAATGTTGGGTTTTGATGATAATTGGGTAAGGTTATGCAACTAAACGCTAGTTTAGGAAAGGATGTAATCACCGTTGCAAATGAAAAAAATAAGCACCATTAAACTATATTTTTGTCATTAATGTTCAACGTAACGACTCCTTTTCACGTGAAAGTGTTGTTTGTGCTGCCGATCCCACTGAGAGTTGGCGGCTCAGCCTGAGCTCTTTGCAGTTTTCAGCTCGTTGTTTTGATTTGACGTGTGAAGAAAAGCCAAAGATTTATGACGCCAAAGAGACACCGATATTGTTTTCTCATGAGTTGTATGACCACATCAGGAAAACATACACTCCAATGAGCCCATGTTGCTCCTTTTCTGCTGGATGTATAAGCATGCAGTTATGTGCTAACACATCATCTGTAAGACAACATCTCCTCCCACACAATTGTAGACACAATTGTAAACATATGAGGCAAAATTATGTTGACGGCCTAAAAGATCTTCCACTGACATTAATGTGGTGCTGGTTACCTTTAAAAAGACCAGTTAGGGGGAAGAGTTGTTTTCCAGATTCATGTAGAATCATTGGACAATCTGCTAGACAGATATTTCAGTTATTTTCCTGCAAGTCTATCCATTCCACGTGTCAGCCTGGCAATGCTAAAAGACGTTATTCTACATAGTCGAGGGGAAAAAGCTGTTGTGGTTTCGAGTGGAAAGGTGCTGAGGATAGCAGCAATGAAAAGCCTGCAAAAATACAGCAGGTCGCCGTGTCGTGGAAAGATAGAATGAGAAGCTTTGATGTTAATCTTCATTCTAAGTCTGCAAATACATCTGATGCAACCCCAACGTACCACACAGCCCTCGTCTTCCTGCTGCTCCAGAGAAATGCAATGAATTTGCTGGGTGACGTTGGCACCCCTCGATTATTAACCTTATTCCACTGTAGAACTGTAACTGGAAACATGTTTTAACAAGGGAGCCACTGTGGCTTCACATCAATGAAACCACAGAAAGATAGCAAGGTCATTTGGGTGAAACAACCAGGAGAGACAGCGTGAAACCGATGGGAGGCCTCACTACTGCGTGGACAGGCCTGCCTGGGATCATTTTCCAAAAAATAAATTAGTTATCAAGCGACATATTTGACTTTTTGCAGCCTGTGCAGAAGTCTAGGAGTTGCTGGTTCGGTTATTTGGTTGTAAGTTGTGCTGTATAATGATGACTTTAATAAGGAACGTCATTTACTGCAGTGCAGAAGCCATGTGAGTTGTTATGATGTTTAGAAGAGACGTTCATGTGTGTCATGTATTTGTATATGTACATTGGTTAGTTTTAATTTTAACAATAACCAAACCAACAATATGTGGTTTGCGTGTATGAGAGAACTTCATACATAAATAGATTAACTTTGCTTGTGAACAGTACACATGTTACACTCTTTTACACATTTTAAGAGGATCTGTCTCGTGTTTTTTTGCCACTGCTAATCAGTTATGGTAAGATAAGATAGAACTGTATTCATACAAACAGAAATTGTTGTGCAGCAGTTGCAGTACAAAGTAGGAAAGTGCAAATATGAAATATCAATAAAGGTGAGAATACAACTTAACCCTTTAACTTACCTTTATGCCGTAGTTCAAACCCGTATCAAGGGCTCTCTAGAAAGCTCACTGGTAAGAAGAAATGATGTGTCAGCGTTTGAAAATGTACCTATATAGCATTATTATTTTGAACATTATTGGAAAATACTCTCTTATTCACACAAAATACGTCTTTAAAGGACAACCTCGTCATACACATCAGCTCTAAATATATGTAATAACTGTGTACTCTGATTTGCAACATCACTGATCCGTTTTACAAGATTACTGCCCAACCAAAACCACTGTAATACACACACACACAAATGGGATACACGGAGAGGAGGGTGGTGAAGATTAAACCGTCAGCTGAAGTATTACTCTGGAAGTGAGCAGATCCAGCAGGGAGTAGACGGTGCCAATAAAGAATCCCTCGTGGAATAACGGCCAAAATTAAATATTAGTCCACAGAGGCTAGTGAAATGAGGTCTTGTGTATTACAGCTGCCTGCTTTAACTGGGACACATAGGTCTGCTCGACTGTAGAAGTCCAATTGACAGGCTGGCAATAAACAGATCAATGCAACAGACTGGAAAGATGTGCATGAGTGACCATTGATTGACATCCAACTTATCCTGCCATGCGAGAGGCATGCTCTTATATAAACTTTCCAATAAATGGAACAAAATATAATAAGCATATGGAGGCATATGTAGAATGACAGCAGCATTAGTACTGCAGTCCTGTGGTTAGATTTCTCGGGGTGATCTCATCAACAGAGTGGCTCCTCTGAAATAGGTCAAATTCACAACACATTAACCTTCACCCACATATGGGAATACTGCCATTTCAAACGTTGCTTAACAAGCTCACACATGTGTGCAAAAGCGATTACTGTTGCCTGTTTCTCTTTCTCTTTCCCTTCTGTGTGTGTGTGTGTGTGCACATTTTTGAAGTGTTAAGTGGGTATTCCTTTTTTCCTCTTCTTTTTCTTGATTGGAGCAGAAAGCTGAGAAAGACAATATTGAAGACACTGGAGAAATGATACCAGATGTGCAGGAGTGCATGTGTTTGTTTTAACACTATCTCAATACACATCTTGCCATCTTCACACATGATCTGCACCGGCTTGATTTCTATACTATAATTGTGGTTTAACCTGCTTACTGCGCTAGAAAAACCCAATTAGAAGTCTTTCGTCACAACCGCTGCTCTGGATAAACAGGAACATCTGGAGTTTCCCTGCCCCCACTCTAAAACTGGCAAAGGTGCCAACATTGCTGCAATCGGTTTGTCTCGCACAGATTTGCCCTTCTTTGTATCCTGCCTAGATAATAGGCTGTGACATGTGACATCATTAATTTGCGTTGAAAAACCAACAGAAGGAGAACAATCCTGTGACCCAATTAGCCCTCTTAACGTCAGGAAGAAGCTTTATCTTGGTATGCGCTCTTAGATTTTACTGCTGTTTAATCCTCCAACATCAACAAACCACAGCTCACCTTTTCCAAATGATGAATTAATTAATAATATGGAGTGCAAGTACATTCTGCATTTCTTAGAACCTGTAGTTATTACATGGACCCTCCTTCATTGTGAACCAACTACTCCATTAAAGTGAGTAACTATAAAGAGATTACAGAGACCTGACCCGGTGCTCTAATATGATATTGACGTGTATGTGGTTCCTGTACAAGGACATTCGTTATCTCTTTACCCTGGGTAATCAGACAAATGGTTATATAATATCCTTCCACTACTGGTATCCGGCATCTGCACCTTCTGTCCGTCAGTTAATCAATACTTATAGCAAGATATCTCAACGGCGACTGGAAAGACTGGTGAAAACGCACAGCGTTTGCTGTGAAAATTCAAGGTAAACCAATGATGATTCCTCAAGTTTCTGGAGAATCCATGACTATTTGTGCAGCACCAGTTTTTGGCCAAAATGACCACCTGTACACAAGAAAAAATTGAATCTAGAAAGCAGATAGAGCATGAAATTTACTCATTCACACTCCCCAGAGGATGAATTCCTTCAATGCCAGATACTCAATTTCATCTTGCACCAAAATGTCAACACAATATACTGTATCTCATAATGTAATAGTGGGTTTTTGTAACATTTGTTGTTCACAAAGAGATAAACGCATTTGTTGTCGGTCAGTTTAACGCTCACAACAAACTTTACATTTTTAGTCCCACTGCCCAAACAATAAAAAATGGCAGAATATGTTTAGTTTCTCCATCACGTCCATGCTGTCGGATGTAAGGAACTTTGCAGCTTCTAGGAACCACCAGTGATGCTTTTGTTATTCTGTGTATTCCTTTATTTTGGTGTTATGTCTACAGTTGCTTTCATATTTATTGTAACCATTTCATTTCATGTACAAACGTGCTTGTGTATATATATTATTTATCAAAGTACTATCTCAAAAATGAATGAGTAGTTTAGCACAAAACGACAAACATTTTTAATTTTCTATTGGATTGATGAATACTTGATCTTTCCGATTTAGTTCCTTCTTGGATTAATTATCATATTCTTACATGTCTTTCCAAGCAGCATCACATAAATGATGGGAAGATCTGGATTCTAGCAGCACAAGTCCTTGTTGCCAAGGTTAAGTCGGCCACTGTCTGGAACGGAGAAGTCCTTGGCCAAGCAGATGGTCTGGCACTGAGCTGGGCCACTTTCTCTGTCTAGGTTCGCTTTTTCACGCTCATCCATCCAATCAGTCCTGCGAAGGGAGACAGAATGAGAGAAAGAGATAGTGAGAGGACACAGAGAAAGGAGACGTGTGATTGAGCTGGTGGAGATAACGAACGGGTGTTCGGTCCATCTGGTCCGAACACAGTTGAGCAGGATCGACCGTAACGTAAGTTAAGCTACAGACGTAATGTCATGTGTCTTACATTGTCAGTCAAGTCACAGTCAAAGTCAGGCTCCTCATTAAACCACGGGCTAAAGCTTGGTCACCTAATAACCAATGAAAGAACAGGCACCATTATCTCTTGCACAGAGACACAAGCACACCTCAGCACACTTATATAAATAATAAAAAAACGCTCATTGACCTACAGCTCAGCTAAAGTGTTAGCATACCCATCAAAAGTAGTTTTCCGACCAGAGGAACTTTTTCATAGTTCTTAGAAATCATATATTTGTGGTGTCCGCAACCCAGGAACTAGGAACGATCCTTGTCTGAACTAGAACTAGAACGATCCTTTCCTGAACTAGAACTAGGAACGATCCTTTCCTGAACTAGAACTAGGAACGATCCTTGTCTGAACTAGAACTAGGAACGATCCTTTCCTGAACTAGAACTCGGAACGATCCTTGTCTGAACTAGAACTAGAACGATCCTTTCCTGAACTAGAACTAGGAACAATCCTTTCCTGTACTAGAACTAGAACGATCCTTTCCTGAACTAGAACTAGGAACGATCCTTGTCTGAACTAGAACTAGGAACGATCCTTTCCTGAACTAGAACTAGGAACGATCCTTTCCTGAACTAGAACTAGGAACGATCCTTGTCTGAACTAGAACTAGGAACGATCCTTTCCTGAACTAGAACTCGGAACGATCCTTGTCTGAACTAGAACTAGAACGATCCTTTCCTGAACTAGAACTAGAACGATCCTTTCCTGTACTAGAACTAGAACGATCCTTTCCTGAACTAGAACTAGAACGATTCTTGTCTGAACTAGAACTAGGAACGATCCTTGTCTGAACTAGAACTAGGAACGATCCTTTCCTGAACTAGAACTAGAACGATCCTTTCCTGAACTAGAACTAGAACGATTCTTGTCTGAACTAGAACTAGGAACGATCCTTGTCTGAACTAGAACTAGGAACGATCCTTGTCTGAACTAGAACTAGGAACGATCCTTTCCTGAACTAGAACTCGGAACGATCCTTGTCTGAACTAGAACTAGAACGATCCTTTCCTGAACTAGAACTAGGAACAATCCTTTCCTGTACTAGAACTAGAACGATCCTTTCCTGAACTAGAACTAGGAACGATCCTTGTCTGAACTAGAACTAGGAACGATCCTTTCCTGAACTAGAACTAGGAACGATCCTTTCCTGAACTAGAACTAGGAACGATCCTTGTCTGAACTAGAACTAGGAACGATCCTTTCCTGAACTAGAACTCGGAACGATCCTTGTCTGAACTAGAACTAGAACGATCCTTTCCTGAACTAGAACTAGAACGATCCTTTCCTGTACTAGAACTAGAACGATCCTTTCCTGAACTAGAACTAGAACGATTCTTGTCTGAACTAGAACTAGGAACGATCCTTGTCTGAACTAGAACTAGGAACGATCCTTTCCTGAACTCGAACTAGAACGATCCTTTCCTGAACTAGAACTAGAACGATTCTTGTCTGAACTAGAACTAGGAACGATCCTTGTCTGAACTAGAACTAGGAACGATCCTTTCCTTAACTAGAATCTAGAACGATCCTTTCCTGAACTAGAACTAGGAACGATCCTTTTCTGAACTAGAATCTAGGAATGATCCTTGTTCCTAGAACGTCATTTTGAGGGACCTTTTTAGCTCCTATTTTAGTATAAGTAAGTACTCTCCAAGAACAGGAGGAACTATGAGTGACGCACATGTACAGGATTGGTCAAACATAGCAAACTCACCGCTCGAGCGTATCTCCCGCTGGAAGAACAGCGAGCGACGCCACTTCAGCATTCTCATTTGCAGTGCGTACGCAAACGGATAAAAAGCCCTTGAAGGTAATTAATGCTCGGGGGAGCTCCCCAATGGGCAGTTCCTCTCAGGAAATTCCCATTGGTCTTTCTGTTTGGTCAGAAAAAGCCAGAGCTACTGCTTGTATTTGACTCACAAGAGGTAATTATGATGCCAGTCAACGTGCACCCTCAGCAATCACCTTGAAGTTTTGGAACACAATGTCTGAACAGATCTGAAATCATAACCGACCGAATGATTAATCGTTCCACTGAAATGTTTCTGACTTCAATGATTGATTTCAATGATCTGATGAAAGTGCTCCTGCTTCTTTGACTCAGTGCCATTTGGCTTTCTCAATTTGAACCACCGCCAGAGGGATTTCATTTCAGAGCTGATGAGATTTGTGTACTATGACATGAATCAACTTTCTTTGGTGTCGCTTCTCCAAAAAGTCTGGAAGCTTTCTCCTAAAGCACAATTTCATTCATCCTTACGTATTATCTTTGCTCAGGCAGATGTCCACCATGTATAGAATGGAAACTATAGTTCAAGTCGTGTCTTCAAACGGCAACAAAATCAAATGATTTCAGCTTTTTGCTGCTCAACTTTTATATCAAAGTATAATCTGCAGGTATGAGGATGTAGTAAATAACAGCTCACTGGCATTACATCTGAGGGAATTGCCATCAGGATAAGGACTAAATAAAGATTAAGTTTAAATGCTTCTTGGAAGTTGATTTTTTTTTTTTTTGTCATCATTTTGATGCTTCAGTTGTGAGTTTTTAAGATACTTAAATATCAATCCATTTATCTCCAGACAGTTTCAGCTGGCTCAGAGCGGTGTGTGCTGCAGAGCAGGCAGGTGGTCTGACAGAGGGGAGTTAATCTCTGTCTGGTAAAAACCTCCTCTGCTCCTCCTCTCTGTCTGCTTTGTTTCCTTTGTTTCTTTCCATATTTCATCATTCTTTGTTTGTCTTCCTCTGCCTTTTCTTCTCTTTTCTTATCTCGTCTTCTCCTTCACCTCGAGTCCCTTATTCTCTCTTGAAGGCAGCGTTCACCTCACGTCATCTTCTCTTTTGTGTCTTTGTTTCCTCTGGACTTTTCCTTCACCTTGAATCCACAACCCCCCTCTATAACATTCGGGGTGTGAAGGCCAGCTCGCATTATTATGCTCCAAAAAGCACGTGGCAGAAAAACTCCTGGGGGAAAAGGATGGGCAAAGCACAGGGGAGATTATTCATTTAGACCATCCTTCTGGTTTTTCGATGACTGAACGTTTAAGTGGAATTGGAAATAAATGTGTCTGTCTGCGTCTGATTGTGAACTATCGTATGTGTACACAGGACTACAGCACTGTATGTATCCATAGTAATTATATTAGCTGGACGATAACACTGCCGTCATCCACGTCCTTTGACACCACGGGGCGATGGAACGATGGATTCCGGGACACCCAGTCCTTCATGCCTGTGCTCTGATAAGTGCCCTTCAGCTGGGTTTCTGGGTTTCCTGTCCTTGGGTAGTGGCCTCATTGCACCATTACAGCTGCTTAATGGGGCTGGCTGAAGGCCTAAGAGCTGCCATTAGCCGAGCTCCTGCATCTCCTGTCATTATCGCTGAGTAATACCCTATCATCATGAACGCACGCTCCAAAACTCAAACAGCACTGGCAGCTGTTTCACCATCTGTCTATGGCACAAAGACTGTATAAAGTAATACTTAAGTAATACTTAGGTTTTTTTGTTTGTTACAAAGTTATTAATAAAGATGGAGTCAATGAGTTTCATGGTTGTTACTGTATATAAGGTTAAACGTACTACTCGTGGAATTTTGACCACTAGCTTTTGAGCGGTTTTTGACAATATTGCAGCTGCAACAATATTTCCTGCTCCTTTCTGCTCTTTTTCTCCAATGCACTATCTACGGCACACCGAGGCAGTGGCTGGCACAGTGTGTATAACAACACTAAAGCCATGCTAGCAGCCCTGTGAGGCTGTGTTGATGCAGAGTGCTACTTTTAGCCTTATGCTCACAATGGCAACGGCTGAGCACCTTTAAAATAATTAATATTCATACCCAAGTAACTTTGAATATCTTTAGCAACTAAACTGAGAGTTAACAAGTCAAAATTCCAGGTCAACTTCCACCATGGCAAATAGGGTTTCCTTATAGTAAGATTAATTGAGGGGTTTAGTGAGGGGTTACATGATACATTTCACATTTCTACTGTGCTCAGTGATTCAAATAATAATAATGTATTTTTTTAAAAAAGCTCAATCCGCTGTGGATTTAGTGATAGACAATGTATTTGTTGTAATGCATAAAGTAGACTCAGCCCCATGCACTCAGTATGTTTTGTCAATCTGTCCGTCAATCAGACGTTCACGGTCCCTTAAAGGATGTAACACACTGACTTTAGTGGCCTCCTAACTAGGGTGTGAAAAAGGGTTTTCTCACCTCCCACAGTGTCAGGTCACTGAACATTTCTACCAGCCACTCAATTATTTTTGTCTGCCACTTCTGAAGTCAATGTAGAACGCTTTAGAATGACCACAGTTTTTAGTGCATCTTCTTAATTCAGAAATGATTTGATGGACAGTAATGGGCCCGATAATGGAGACTGAGTGTGTTCCGAGAGCTCGTGTGACCTCTCTTTTTCAACTGATTGAAATTAATGCAGGCTGCAAATAAAAGATTACCTTTCCAACATTCCTGAACTGGCCATCTGGAAAATCCGACAACAATCCAGATGGACCGATTCACTTTGGAGCAGGTGTGTTGAATCTATTCCGTTCTGTTTGACTTTACTCCTCTCGCCACTTGCTCACAGCTGCTATCGCCGGCAGAGTTGGCAGAGCCTTCCGTTCACTAACGTGTGTATGCGATGCGGCAGGCAAACAGTGCATGCGTGGCTGTCTGCATCAGGCAGTATGCAGTTTCAGCTAATTGTCTTATGAAGTAAGATCTGCTCTGTACGTGGGCTTTTGGACTACTGCTTCATGGAAACTTTGAAGTGTGCAACGAGGTGCTAAATTCTCCTGTATTGACTGACAACTGCCGCCGGTCATTGTTGCCAACTGTAGAAATGAACTTGATTTGCTTAAAAGCATTGACGGCATGTCTGTTCCACTGGCTTCAATGCAATCTCTCATTCATTGTTTCTTTCTGGGTAAATGCAGCGTGTTCCTGGGATTCATTTTCCATATCACAAGACAAGTCACATTTTGTGAGCACGGAGAAAACGCTGCAGCAGGCTCTTACGTCCTCATCACTGTAATATTCACCAAAGCATAATCTTAATGCTTTGCAATACATGCATTTGATTTGGCGAAAAAACCTCAGCAAAGCTCTGTCCTGTAAAATCATACACAGTTGTCAGCATGTATTTTCACAAGGGAAGACAACATTGTTGTTGTGGACTGAGTGACTTTTCTTTCAAAAACATTTTTTTATCTTTGCACAATTTTTGCATCCTTAAGGTTTTACCTAATCTAACGAACTGCTGTAAAACAAAACAAAAGAATCCGAAACAGCTTTATTGGCAAAGTATGTGTACAAATTAGACTTCAGACAGTTTTTGCATTGGATGAATAAATGTAGGGAATAGACAAGAATAGTATGTACACAAATATGTGGAAAAATAGTTGTCAATACAAATATATGTAGAAGTTACCAATGACCAACGTCAAAGCATAAACATGTATATATACAGCATGTAGGGTTTATATATACTGTCATTACTGCAAGTTTAGACAATATACATATCTGAGAAAACCTTGTGAGAAACTGTGACTTCTCTAAGGATAGGGGTTAGGGTGCTGATTGTCAGCTGATAACTACTGGGTTGCAAATAGCCATCAGGCATTGCCATCGTAGTGTAGAAAATACTCCTGCGCTTTCAGCCAAGCTGTGACACTTCCTGTGTGAGATCCAGCTTCCCGCTGAGAGAACATTTGGTTCAAAGAACCAATAGGATATCTCGCTTATTGTGGTATTTACGCCTCACGGAGAGATGGGAAGTCACCATGAATGAGTGGGCAGTGTCACTGCCAAGGGAGAGGAGGAAAACACAGAACAGGACGCGGCGACTTCTGTGACGAGCCTGCGGATTTCCCTTTTGTGTCTATTGAATGTGAGCTCCGATGGCCCTACTTCCTCATTTGGCACCGACATTGAGAAAATCTTGATTGGAATAGTTTAACCCATGGATGATGTTTGAATGGCTTTTTATGGTTCATAATGAGTCAGTATAAGCTGCCATTTACTGTGTATAGTTCGAGAAGGGAGAGGACGTTGGACTGCAGCTGGGATGCCGAGAGACGTTGCTATTTCGTGGTTTGTTACAGTTATTTTGTGTCTTATAGTACTGTTTTTAACTGAGACACAAATATTTGCTGCTTTTAGGATATTGTAAAGAGGTTTAACACCCCACGGAGAGAGGAGGAAAGAGAAAGATTGAGTGTGCACAGAGCAGCAGCAGCGTCTTGAAGCAAGACGTAAAAAAAAGAAACTCAATAAACACACTCTACTCTCTGGAGTGGTCTGCCTCGAAGCTACGAACACACCAGTAAATATACTGCTGCAAACACACAACACATGGTCGGACATGGACGCAGGCACAGAAACGGACACACGTGTACAACACATGAAAAAGACACAGAGACACACACACACCGAGGAAAAACCTTCACAGTTGACCTGCGGGGCTCCACCTACATTTCAAACACACAGGCAACCATCAGGGGAAGCAATCTTCACTATAACACCTGCCTCTGTGCATCGATCTGACCGGGGCTCGTTTCAGAGGAATGACTCCAGGGTTTGTCAGTTCGTCATTCACACAATTATCGCCATTTGAATGAATGATGAAAAAAACATTTTTAGGATTTACAGGTTGTCTAATATTAGTTTGTCATTGGAAAAGTGCACATCTTCCTGGCAAAGATGTTCAGTCAGCATTTTTTATATGATTATGTATATATAAATGTAATTATTGTTCCATTTAAATAGGAACAAACACTGAGGCTCAAATTCACTTCAGTTATTTCAAGTGTTGTTGATACATTGAGACTCTGGTAACATAGCGACGGTAATATGTGTGTCAAAGATCTTATCAATGACTTTATATGCGTAGCACTAAAGTATTATTGTCACTGTAACAAAATAAATAGCTAAAATAGACTTAAACACCAAAGGACATTAGTTAATTTACATTCTTGTAAAGCTTAATTTAACATACATTGTTTCTACATTTTTTTATAATAAGAGCAGGATGAAGTAATTACTCATCATAATAGAGCATGTAATCACAGCCAGATCTTTTTTGAGGAAAATGTGGAAACAAAATACAAAATGTGAACGCTTCACCTCCCGTACTTCAATGATCGCTTCACTTAAAAGCTAAGTTTATATCATTAAATGCTGGGAAAAAAATGTTTCCTGCCTCCTTTTATCACACTAAGATTGTTAAAGGATTACATGAAGCAAAAAAATGAAAGCTGACTCAGAGACATGATGATGGATTTCTTCATATAGCTACAGTACATAAGCTTTATGTGTACAATACAGATACGGAAGAGTTAGAGGACATTTAGTTTTAGCTTTGAGGCAACTGTAGATTGTGCAACTCCTTCTTCAGAAGATGTCTTCTACATTCCTCGTCAATAAATGTTTCAAGATTTAAAATGTTTTATTGCGACAGAAATTCGGTAGGTTTCATACCTGTGGAGTAAAAGATAAGAGTAGCGATACGAGATTGAAGGGAGGGAGGATGGGGGGGGGGGGGGGGGGGGGGGGGAGTGAAACACTGCTGGTGGTGCTGGGAAGCTGGGAATCAGCCCAGAAGGGCCTTGAGATTCCAAACAAGCAGTGTGTGGGAGAGGGAAGAGGATGAATGGCTACTACTGACTGGAGCAGGAACTGTGGCTCGAGACAGACAGAGACAGAGGGCCGGCTGAGTGGCAGGATGGGAGAGGAGGGTGAGAGGAGCAAAGAGAGGGGGAGTGCGAGCCCTCCAGCTATCAGTACCAGTAGGAGGAGGAGAGAGAGTTTAAAGGCGAGGGGGGGGGGGGACAAACATGAGAGAGAAGGAGGTAGAGCAGACACAGGCTCGCCTGCTTGGATTTGATTTGAAGGGAAAGGAAGGAAGAGAGGAGAATCCCGGCTGAGGACGGAGGGTGGATGTTTGTAGGAGGCCGCAGCAACACGCCGACTTTAGTGTCACTGTATGGACACTGATAAGGTAAGGTGACATTTTCAGGGTCATTACGAGGACATTAGTGTGGCGCACAGATATGTATGTTGGATACGAAGGGGTCTTTATTTGAATCCAACTTGCCGTAGAACTTTTTCTATGGTGAAAAGATGCAAAACAACAACAACAACAAATGTCTGCAAAGCTAAGAAGGACTGTTTAACCCGAGAGGGAGTCTTACTCACAAGTCTTGTGATCTGCACTCTCTTCTCCCAGTTGTTGTGTTTTTGTGTACATGCACGCCGCTGCTCATGGTCTGTGTGTGTGTGTGTGTGTGTGTGTGTGTGTGTGTGTGTGTGTGTGTGTTCCTATTGCTGCAAACCCTCGTGAGATAAGAAAGACACAGATATCCTCTCTGTGCCGTATCCCCGGTACCAATGAATGAGTCTCCTCTTCCCCTCTCCTCCAACCGTCCCTCAGGCCACTCTCTGCTGCTCTTCTGTTCTACATTAATTCTTTAACAAGCTGCTTTTATGCTGCTCACACAGACATGGGGCTTCAGAGCAGACGGTCGGGGTTGGACCGGGACGACGGGGAGATGTTGATAGAATCATGTTGGGCTGCAACTGAACGGTTGTTCACATGTTTTCATATTGCTTGTTTTTTTTCTGAGCAGCAGTCTAAAAGTATGTTAAATAACATGATATGAAACAGAGAGAATAATTAAATCCTCACATTTAACAGTGGTTGGTAAAAGTACTTCGATCCTTTACTTCAGTAAAAGTAGCGATACTTCAATGTACAAGTACTCCATTACAAGTAAAGGTCTTACCTTCAAAGGTAAAAGTAAAAGTAAAGAAGCAAGCTATCAAATACCAAAGCAGTTGTTAAGCAGAATGGCTGCTTTATTTATATGTATATTTTATATACATATGAATAATATGCATTTCACTAGCTTAGGCCCCCACCTCAGCGGAGCGAGCCGTTGTCGGTTGTTAGGAGTGCTGAGGGATGGTTGATGGAGATTTGGCCTGATGCGGTTTGGGGGAGGCTTAGCTGAGGATCCACTGCGGCTCCCGGGCCTTGCAGACCCCCGATCTCCATGGGATAGGAGCATGCTGACTATGGGGGGAGATAACTATTAACGAGAGGGAGGGAGGGTGGGGTGTAGCACACGCGAGTGTGCCGAGGCTTAGAGTGGGTAGGTATTTATAGGAGTGGCCGGAAGTGGCCGAGTGGCTGAGGTGTGGTCCTGCTCCTGAAATTCAGCTAAGTTTTATCTCCAATAGGTGTACGCAGCATTTGAATGTTTTAGCTTGCCTAGTTGGAGTTCATTTCAACTACATTATGTACCGTTGAGACTGATTTATTCCAGATATTTTCTTTATTTAGACAATGTTTTCTTTTGCTTGTTTTTTCATTTTGTAAGAATTTGACAACACTACAGGCACCTCGGGTCTGTTTAGGTCGGCAGGTATAGGACCAGCATGCACCTGGGAGGGTCTCTGCTATTCTATTTTATTTTTTTTCACCAGAGCAAGAGCGGCAGGAGGAGCCACGATTTCTTTGTTTGTTTCTGAGGATAAATAAACCACAAGAAAACAGAAACATCTGCAGTGTGTACCAGTGGACATCTTTTGTCTGCGTGCATTTCATTCGCCTTTTGGTTTGAAGTTAGTTTGATTTTAGATTCTGGACAAAGAGCCAGTGCAGGTTGCTAAATCTATTCCAATACGTTTTATAGACGTTTGTAAAATCTTAATCTAGAAGAGTAACTACTAACTGTATGTAGTGGAGATAAAAGTCCAGTACCTCCCTCTGAAATGAATATTATCTTGCCTCCTTAAATGATTTAGTAATAGTTTCAGCACCGTATGTAAAACACTAAAGAACTGCTGTGACACTGTACAATCAGTGGTGCTGTAATGCTGCTGCAGGCTCAGCACAGCTGCCACTATTGAGTGGAGGGCGATGCGATCCCCCACACTACTGGAGCATACTGGATGCCATTTCTCCAGTCTGGTTTGAGACAGAGCGGGACGGGGAAAGACAATGGCAGCCGCATGGTCTGAGGATGTTTCTATTTGCATGTGTACGCCACTCCCACCAGTTCCCCTCCACATCCCAAGAACAATGCTGAATAGAGGATTGCCTGATGTCATCCGGCACCGCTGCTACTGATCTGACAAGAATTGTAAATCCTGTGCCGCCATGATCCTGTTTTATAACCGATACAGTCCACCAATAGTGTCACTGGAATCTATTCTCACGAACAGATCCGGTTTCAGAAGATTTCTGAGAATGCAGCCACATTCATCGGCGAGAAATGACACCAACTTCTGTCCTCACGGGACAAAGGGCGTTTGACGTCCACTTCCTGTGACTGGGTCAACCTTTGAGTGCGTGTGAGGGGCCTGCTCACGCCAAAACAGATGAAGAGCTCCATCAATGCATTCTTGTGGTGGAGTGACAAACAAAAGAAGCGTCTTGAGTCAAATGTAACCACTTCTCTTTTGTTGTGTGTGGTGACATGCAAACAAAGGCTGCTTTTCTGGAGTACAAGATCCACATGCGCCAAAATACTTCAAAATGTCATTTTGGTTTACGCAGCTGTCTTTTTTTGTGATTATGTTATTGGGAAAAATATATTTACTCTTGCTTTTCCTTCTCGACACATGAATCACAGGCTGTAAGGCAACAGCAAATGATGTCAACACAGTTTCCACCCAGTTCTCACCCTTTGAAAGTGTAACACGCATGATCAATTTGGACGATTTCCCGCAACTGTGTGTGTGACAGTTATCATGTCTGCACAGATGGGACAGCCCGTCCTGCAACTGTGGGTTTGGTGGAAGGGAAATTGACATTAGGCTTCATAAATTCTGTGTGCATTATCATAATCATGTCAAGTGCAAATAGATAACTTTTTTAATTACAGTGTGTCTTTTTTTTAATGATGTTGTATGTAATGATGTTAATGATGTAGCTTGGCTACATGCTATACGTCTGTTACACTCACTGGACACACTGAATAGTACATGAGCAGGTTTTTCATCCGAAGGATACCTGTAGTTTCACCACAATAAATTCAATGTACAAAATACTTGTTCTGGATGGAAAATCCAGATCAGAGCTGTTATTATTTATTGAATAAATGAAACTATATGTTGTACACATTTTATAAGAGTATGAATTGAATTTGGTTTTGGGCACATATATTTTTCCATCTAATTTCGGAGAACATCAAGCCTCTACTATGGCAGTAAAATGCAATACTTTTCAAAATGTACACATTGACTGGGCAAAATAAAGAAAACTACTTCCACTGAAGTTACATATTTATTTTTATGTCACATGATTCAAACAAAACTGAAAACTGAATCTTACTTCAACAGGCTTAGAAGAGGCGGTCCCTGAGACAATCCTGAAAATAGGAACAACCCGGGCAAATTTGGCCTATTTCACGAGTTGCAAAACAATCCTTATCGCAGACATGTTTGTTTCTGCCCCTGCTTCCTCAATGGTGTCACATACTGTATGCGTCTTCTTATCGGAGGAAATGTTCACTTTTCATTTTGAAGCCTTTCTCTGTCGATACAGATGACGTGCCGGTATCATGGTGCATCCCGAACCGATAAAGAAGTGATGCACCTGGATATCCTGATGATGCACCTGGATATCCTGTGAAAGAACAAACAACTAATTCATGTGTTTGTGTATATTCCTCAGATGTCATGGCGTCCGACCTACCGAAGCTCCAAGTTTCGAAACGTCTACGGAAAAGTGGGCAACCGGGAGCACTGCTTCGACGGTTTCCCCATCACCAAGAACGTCCATGACAACCACTTCTGCGCCGTCAACTCCAAGTTCCTGGCGGTCGTCACCGAGAGCGCCGGCGGAGGCTCTTTCATTGTTATACCTGTATCCCAGGTAACAGGCACCGACACACTGTTGATTTGCTTGACTTGGGTCAAAGATGAATGGGGTCCTCCGCCCTCTTTGGAGACCCCTGAGGTTATTTTTCCACTTGACTGTACAATTCAGTGTCGGAGGAGATATGTGATGTTTCTCTGTTGTGTGTTAAAATGCTCATTTATTGTTGGTCCTGCTTAGTGAACAATCACAGCTTCAGTGACTCACTGAGAGTCAAAGCATTTAGGATGTTGAGGTGTTTTATACTGTGTATCTGTTAAAGGTTTAGACCAGAGCACTGTTGTTTCAGCTACTCAACAGCACAGTTAGATCTGAAGTTTAAAAACAGTTTTCACACAAATCCACCACAGACCCTCCCTGCCTTCTATTGCATGCCAGCCTTAAACTCAAGCCAGAATTTGAAGCCAAAGTTGTAACAGGGTAGATTTGCCAATAGGATCACATAAAGGCACACTGGTGTTTCCTATAAACAAGACAAACGGGCACTGTTGAAATTGAAAGCGTGAAATTATTTTTCTCATTCTAGGAAAAAGGGAATGCATTTATTTTTACTTCACATTCAGCAGAAACATTCGGCTTTACTGCCTTCGCTGGATTATTCATTACACAACAGCAGTGCAGATGTTAATGGAGGATAAGCCTCGCAGTCACACATTTTAGAGGTATTATGCAGATAGTAGAGTGATTCATCTTCGAACAATATTTAGAGTAATATTTCCAAGAACTGCATTTAACTGTAAATGCGTTTGCTCACATTTTATGTGGCGTTGATATTAAGTTTGACATGAAGAGTATAGAGTAGTTTCTAAATGTTGCCTGTCTCTTTAAGAGCGACTCTGCCAAGGTGCTTGGGAAGCTCTTGGCTGATCTGCAGGCTCGAGTCAAGCTGTCATCAGGCAGAATAAGTATTCAGTCAGCTGAGCAGTAAGGTTGTGTGAGGCAGGGAGACCTCAGCTACATTTGACTTTACGTCTTCATTGTTGGAATGCTGTTCAGCATTCCAACTATTGTTCTTCGAATCTTTATTCCACTATTTCTTCCGTCCCCCTTTTTTTGAAACGCTTCTTCTCCTTCATATTTTAAGCTACAGAAACCGTTCAACTATCAAAATGTTCAGCTCTTTCAGCAGAGGGGTGCTATATCTCTTCATATTTCTAACCTTTAAACTTTTTGAATTATTAAGCTTTTAGCAACTTTTTTTTGAATGGGTTTCTATGGAGAAGATTTTCAAATCCTCTTAAACTGCTCCAACTTTCAAATCCTTCAACTTCCTCATACTTTCAGCTACAGACACCATTTCAGAGACTGTTCAAATATCAAAATGTTCAGCTCTTTCAGGAGAGGTGTGATATGACTTTTCATATTTGTAATCTTTAAACTTTTTGAATTATTAAGCTTTTTGCAATTTGTTTTTGAATTGGATATCTATTTTCAGCAATGAGCAGGAATGAGAACTAAAACCCAGAAATGAGTCAGCATTTTTAAACTTCTGGTTCCCTCATCTCAATGAGGATGGGTTTTCGGTGAGATGCCGAAAATAAGGTCTGCAGTTAACTGAAGCTTAATAAGAGATTTTTAAGTTTTGTTAAACAATATGAAATACATCAGTAAACACACCTCTTGTGAAGTGTTTTTAAAAAGGCGGTTACCAACAAGTGGCTAGATGAGACTTCAAAACGTTATTATGGTGACTAGTCCACCTCCAGCCTTTTTATCTAAACTCCTGCTCATGCTCATCTGCCATTTGTATTCACGCTTTAAAAATTGGAAACGTTATGTTGATTTGTGAAGATTATCTTGCCAAACCAAATGTGTAAGTATCACAAACGTCTGATTCCCACAGATCTTATTGTCTGAAATAATCCAAAATCCAATGGAAAAATGCAAAAATCCCATTGGTTTGTGGAAAGAACCAGTGAGATGCTAACTTCCAGGTTGTAACTGAGCATAATGTTACATAGTTGGTTTAACAGTGTCACATCAGCAATCTCTGTCCACTGTTGCGATGCTGTATCATTTCATACACATAACATCAGAGTACATAACAAGTGCTCACTTCATCTCTTGATATAGCCTTTCAGAAATTCATTTAAGCAAAGGTGGTTTTTCATTTCGTCCACCGACACTGCTTGTACCTCAGATCGGGCTTTTAAAATTGGTGAAGCTGAAGGTAATACATAGAGGTCTCTAGGCTCTCTTTGCTTATGAAATTTGTTTTGAGCTTTTGAGCATGAAGAATCACATGATTAAAGTAATGCTCGCTGGCATCATGTTGATTTATTGCGCTCGTAAATATAGAAAGAGAAAGTCATATTGTCTGGTTTCACATGTGACTACCAGGTGACCTATAATGCCAATAATAATATTATTTATATGGTATAGTATCATTTCATTTTCATTATAGAGGATTTACATAGAAAGACATTAATAGATGTGTCAACGAACGGTAGGCGTACAGAGGAAACAAGTAGATTGTTATTTCCCCGGTCTGTCGAGTCATGAAGAACAAAGACTTATGTGTGAGAAGATTCCCATGTAGTGAATATAAAGAGAGGAGCTGATATTAATCGTGGTTTTATTTTAAAAGAGGACTATCATTTCTGGATGTCAGCTGGATGTTTCTATGGATTAATCTCAAGAAAGTGAAAATAATCGGCACTAAACAACGAGACAATCTTCTGTTTGATGGCATCTTCTGGTCGTAGGGTTAAAAACGTACATATTGCACATTGTCATCTACAGTAACTAGTCAACCAGTGACATTTTTCATGCTGTACAAAGACTTTATCCTTGACCATAACTTAAACATAACATGAAGGCCATAACTCGATCGATTTCCTCCTCGTCAAAGTATTTCAGCACTTCAGCATTTCCTCAGGTTTCTGCTGAGTTGACGAGTTCAGAAATGGCATTCCTCACATTCAGCAGCTCAGATGACAGCTTCTGTGGGATGATGGCTGCTGTTTCATGCACTATCCTGCTGTCAAAACAACAAAAGAGCAAACGTCTTTTCTTTTCTAAGGTGACCTTAGAAGGCTCCAAATGTTGCCTTTTTTATGGCAGCGTACAGAAGAGGACCTGTGTTATTGTTTATGCTGAAAAGAATGGTGTAGAGAAGTTAAGATGTTTTTTGGAAAACAAATAATATTTGTATGTATGGGGTTTGAATCCGACCCACGGCCCTTTGCTCCATGTCGTCCCTCCTCCTCACTATCACTATTGAAGAAATGGAATAATCTTAAAAAAAGACATGACAAATGATCAATCAGCTCCAAACACTGAAATGTAACGTCATACAACACAACGCACATTCTGCTATGCAAGCTGTGTGACGTTCAGGCTACAGTTGTGGAGGGAAAAGTTCGTATCAAAAGTAAATCAAGTGAATGAGGTTAAATCTTAATAAGAAGGAGGTACGCAGAGCGATTTCACTTTCATTATTTACTTTCTTTACTATAATTGAAATCACTAGCTGTCGTCATCAGAGGCAGTCTGTGTTTATGTATATGAGACTCAGAGCAGGTAGAAAAAGGACAAACAAGGATGAGAAGATGAGCACTAAAGGAAATGAAGTCTTTACACAAGGAGCTCATCCCGCTCCATTAAAAATACAAACTAATCTGTGGAGGGTTTGGCTAATAGGAAGGTGCGAGAACGACTGACATATTACGCTGACAGCCGGCGAGACGGCCATATGGCTGCCCCCCCCCCCCAGACAATTTCACTAGGAAGTGGAAGGACTACCGCTGGCACCACCTGGCACACACACCAGCCCAGAAATCAACACATGAGGTCATAAACACCTTTTCATCACCTCAGACAAAGAACGAGGGTGCAGTGGGTGTGGTGCCTTTGTACATCACTGCTGCCATTACTACTGCTAATATACTATCACCAAGACTTTTATGATGCAGTGTGTGCAGTGTGTGAGGTGTATGACTCAAGGTCTCGATTATGTAGTTGATAGTTGACAGAAAATAAATCAGCACATTTTTTGATAATCATTCAAGTCATTTTTCCAGCAAAAAAAATGCCAAATCCTTTTTGGTTCCAGCTTCTCAAATGTGAGGATTTCCTGCATTTCTTTGTCTTATGTGATAGTAGAATAAATATCTCTAGGATCTGAACTGCTGATCGGGAACAAAAATAGAAATACGTAGACACCTGTGTACATGCTTTAACGCCATTTATAAAAAAATAAATTTCCAACATATTGTGCATTTTGCGCAAAGTCATGAACAAGGATGTTATTTTGCTACAGTTTATTATGAACATTGAGTTAAACCATCACTTTGAGTTGATTATAAACAACTCTAAACAGTGATCCAATGACAACACTGCAGACTGTGCTGCTGGTGCATACAGCATGAACGCAGCATCAGCACGCATTGGACCATTTAACATGTGATACAACTGAAAAAGCATGACTCAGCATGTTCTTTTCCCAGTGAACAGTGAATTCATTAGAAAGAAACCGACAATGACAGCAGGATAGGAAAGACCCAATTGCTAATCTTCAACTTGTCTTGAATCCTCATTAGTTGTTAATTCCCTCCTGTTCTGTAACTCATTCGTTCATATTATTGCATCTTATAGCCGGAGGAGTCGTAGAATGCTGCTGTCACAAGAGGATGTACCGCTACTGTAACCATAGAACCGCCTCGTTAATGCGGCTTTATTGGGAATTAAAGATCAACACGCGTTGGTAGCAAACACGGTGTGGGGCTTCTGTCGTACCGGGCCTCCACATCTGTGTTCGTCTGAAGACAAGAGCTGCAGAACGACGATCCAGTCATCCAGACAAACGTTAGCAACTATTTCCACTCAGATTCTCTTATTTCTATTCTATTCTATTATAGCTGTCTGTTGTTTATATCATGTTCCATGATCATTTCTGACTCCCCCTAATAATACCTCATGAACCCTCTGAACTCTGTGGTTCCCAACAGACATTGTCTCTTTGCAGGTAATTAGTTCCACCTTAATAAGGAGTCCCTTATGATCGCATGTCATTAATGTTTTGAGGCCGTGTTAAAAGCGCCCAGTCACTGTAAGATTTCTAAAAAAAGGTAACGCGTGGTCGAAACTTGGCATCAGCCTGGCTTGTCTTTTTTTTTTTTTTTTGTTCTTACTTTCCTGAAATCTTTACGTCTGTACATGTAGGAGCAGCAGGTCAAAGAGCCTTCAATGCTCACTCGAGTCGGTTATGTTTATGAATCATTCTGTCTCGCTCGGTCACACTGTCTCTTAAACTGATGTCCCTCTTCACTGTTGGCAGACATTGGTCTCTATTGGTTTCAGCTTGTGTTCCTCGTCTTGTTAGCAAAGACTTCAGTATCTTTGGAAAACATATTTCTTTTTAGTTTTGGTGACATCCAAAAAGTATTTATTGATCTGCTTTCCTTTCATGTGTATGTTGATAAGTGATGTATCTGTTATGTACTGTATGTTGCTGAGATTATATTGATAAGAATATGCTAGCTATTTGTCAGTAGCAACTTTATATTGATTAATATGGGTAAACACTAGCTGTGTGATTGTATTTCACCATTTTGCCTCCTGCTGTTATAAAATGAAATGTATTGTTTTTAGTTTGGGGGAGGAGCACAAAGGCGCAGTTAGAAAATGCATCATTTCATATCTCTTTCACGATTAATGTGCATAGATGCTGCTAATAGCATTTTATTATCGATATATATATATATCATAGTTTAATTATGTTATAGTTCGTGAGGCTTGATAAAGCATCTGGAGTGAATCTTCAGGGTTCCGTGAGGACAGTTCATTTAAACATGCGGGATTTCGTGACCCGACGCTCCGAAATAAATCTCTGAGGAAATAGAAAAAAGAGGTCAGTGGATTTAATTGACGTAAAACATTCATGACAACATGACCGACATTAGGAGCTTTGCGTGGTCTGTTGTTATGAGCCACTGCCCCTCTGTGGACTCTGCGGGTTATTGCAATAACACTGAAGTGCCTCAGATGTCCCTGTACAATCTGTTTTAGTTTTCTATCAAGTCGGCTCACAAATGTGATTGAACTTTTATTACATTATGTTGGTCTTTCATGTCCACGTTAAAAAAAAAGAAAAGAAAAGTTTTGTTTCAGTATTGTTCTGAATAGATGAATAGAGATTCATTATTTGTGTCCAGGAACAGATTATTTACTCAATTCTTTTGCCGAAACAGAAAAAGCACAGTAAATGTAAAATAAGCAAGCTCCTGTCGCTCTGTTTCAGTGTGGTCGTCTGGACTCTCATTACCCAAAAGTGTGTGGCCACCAAGGCAATGTACTGGACATCAAGTGGAATCCCTTCTTTGAGAACATCATAGCGTCCTGCTCGGAGGACACCTCGGTAAGTGACCCGCTTTCTTTCATTTTTAATGGTGTTTACCAAACAGGGATAGGCTCAGGCCTCAGGGTGAGCACAGAGGGTGATGGTGCTGTAGGAAGATGTGACACAACATACCGTATCTGTGAAATCGTGAGTTTGTGAGATGCTGAGGTTCATCTCGTCATGATGACCAGAGGGCCTCTGGTTCAGAGCGTGACACAAGCTTGTGAGTGGATTCCGTCTGGCAGCTGCTCTGGTTGTTGCTGCTGTTGTGAGCCAGTGGCCTGAAAAGGGCAAATGACGGATGTGAAACGCTTTTGAGCAAAGGCACAAATCCACCAGCGGTTCGGTAACCGACTGCGTATTCTTAAGCTCAGATGTTACATGACATATGCTAACAACCTTGTGCGCCTGTCACATTACTCTACCGAGCACAGTGAAGCCACAGTAGCACTGTGTCCTGTGTAGTACTTTCACTTGTTCAAGCATAATCTCCTCTGGTCCAACACAGAGCGCCGTAATCCAGTCTAATCCTAATGCAACGGGCTGCATTGATACCATGTGCTATTTGTGATCAGAGGGATCTCTAGCTGTGTCATACTGATTGTAGATTCAAGCTCACATTAAATACACGATGAAGAGGCCTCTGACTAAAGCATTGTACCTTCAGACCTCTTCCATGAATGTGTGTGTGCTCTTTATGATGAGGCACCGTGTGTTCCTTTATCTTCACCGTGTTAATGTGAACGTGGCAGGTGCGAGTATGGGAGATCCCAGAGGGCGGTCTGAGACGCAACATGACGGAGGCGGTGCTGGAGCTGTACGGCCACAGCAGACGGGTGGGTGTGATCGAGTGGCACCCCACCAGCAGCGGCATCCTCTTCAGCGCTGGCTACGACTACAAGGTAACACATCAGTAACAGCAAACAGAACAAGCTCAAATCAGCACTGACAGCACAGTGATTTGACTAATGGGTTAAAGGAAATACTCCCTCTTAGATACTCAAATACTGTTAAATATTATCGATGTGTGTCGTTTAGCTCATGTCAGGAGTTACTTTGTAATGTTTTGTAACGTTTTTTATGAGATAACCGTTGATCTACAACAAATGAGTCAAACTATTATAAGTTGATACATTTTTAAGGCATTATTTGATGGTTCTATTGTGAGGACTTGATCAATTTCTTCATTCTATATCATTGATTATTGAATATTCTGGGTTTTAGTCAGATACAACTTGAAGTCTATAGATGATGCCTTCGCTCTTACACATTGTGGTGGGCAATTCCGCTATTTTCTGTCATTTTATAGACTGAACGATGATTTCCAAAGAACACAGTTGGGATATTTAGGCTCTTATTTCACTTGATGTTTCCACACAACAATAAAAGTCAAATTCCATTCAAAAAGCTGACAACATTACATAATCACGTCACTGATTCAAGCCTCGCAGCCGTCTAACAGCTGCACCCAAACGATCCTTCCCTCAGATCCTGATCTGGAACCTGGAGATCGGAGAGCCGGTGAAAATGATCGACTGCCACACGGACGTCATCCTCAGCATGTCCTTCAACACAGACGGCAGCCTGCTGGCCACCAGCTGCAAAGACAAGAAGCTGCGCGTCATTGAGCCGCGCTCCGGGGCCGTCCTTCAGGTCAGCGGGGCGGGGCTGCTGGTTTTATGGGAGTGAGCCCGCACATCAAAGAAACAACTGTTTATATAATGATCCTTTAAATTGTCTGGCCTCTGTATACACTGTATCAATTAATAATGGTGACATGATTCACCTCTGCTGAACCTCTTATTTACCACATGATTGTAACATTATAGTGTCCACATAATAGTAGACGACAAGTTTATCATCAAAGTATGTGTACTTTTGTTTACTTTTGGTCTGAAGCTGTTTTTCATGTTTTGTTAGTTCAAATTGAGGTCAATCTTACTGTAATGTTGCAGCATGCTGTGATATTTTACACAACAGGGTAAAAGTTTCAACATGACAATTCCTCCACTCACAAAGTGAGGTCTATAAAGAGAATAAAATCCCAGTTTAGTGTGGAAGAACCTGACTGGCCTGCACAGAACCCTGACCTCAATCCCATCACACACATTGGATGAACTGGATCGCCGACAGCAGGCCTTATCGTCAAACATCAGCACCCGACCTCACTAATGCGTGTGTCTCTGTATCTCTGCAGCCTGGTTGCAAAATCATTGTGGAGACCCTGAAACCAGAAGAGTGGCTGTTATTGCAGCAGATTGATGGTTTTGGGAATTTGATGTTTAACAACCACATATTGTGTAATGTTCAGGTGTCATATATGGACATGTCGTCTCTTTGGTTCTCGAGCAGGTCTCCAGCCATTAAAAGTCATTGCAGAAATTGCAGCTTTCATTTTTAAAGCCAAACGTTTGGTCAAATAAAACGTCTTATCTGTAGACTGTAGGTTACTTAAATAATTCAAGAATATTTACTGCTGTTAAATAAAACAACAACAAATCATGAAATACAGATTTACTTTCGAGAAGACTCCAAACAAAGCAAGTTGTTAGCTTTTGTATTTAACTATAAAATCTGCATGGAATTATTCAAGTCTGAATTCATGCCATTGAATTATTGAAGGGTCCCCCATTATAGAGCCAATGCCTCTTGGGTGTTTTAAATCTTCTAAATCTAAATCATCTTAAAAATGTATTCGTATCCTTTCTCTGTATTGTCACAACAATATGACAGTCCCAAGAATAAATACTGGTAATAATACACAGTATAAGAGAACCTTGCGTGTATCATTAATGCTCTGTCTTTGTGTGCTGCTCCACCAGCAAGCCAGCTGTAAGAACCACCGCGTGAACCGAGTGGTGTTCCTGGGCAACATGAAGCGACTGCTCACCACAGGGGTTTCACGCTGGAACACCCGGCAGATCGCTCTCTGGGATCAGGTCAGACAATACCTCCATATGGCTGTACGCAAGTAATGCCAGAGTGGGTGGAGCTAGTGTGTGTGTGTGTGTGTGTGTGTGTGTTTAATTCCCAGTGTGTGTGTGTTGTTCTTCTCAGGAGGATTTGTCCATGCCAATTGTGGAGGAGGACATAGACGGCCTCTCAGGACTGTTGTTTCCCTTCTATGATGCCGACACACACATGTTGTACCTGGCAGGCAAGGTCAGCGCTGATCCTTACTGGGTCACAAGGAATTTATTTTTCAGGACTGTGCAATTTCTCAGATTTCTCAATTTCTCATCCACATTGAACTCTTGACATTTTGGCATATTTTTCCAAGTTTATCAAATGAACAAAACTGTACAGCTTTGACAAAGGCAATCAGTGCAAATCGTTTATATGGCAAATACCAAACAAAGCAATGAACTACAAATGTTAACCGTGCCTTTTATTTAGTGACAAGAGCATACGTACTTAATTCACAGAATAAATAATAAAAAATGTGGCCATTTTGCATCACACTATCAAAAAATATAGAGGAAGTGCCTCATAAATTAATAAAACAAACAGGTCAAAGGCTGTATTCGGAATCACACATTAACTCACTATCCACACTATGCATGACGTCAACATGTCTATTTAGTGCGTTCCAGCTGTATAGTATGTGGATCTTGTGTAGATGAGAAATGCCCCACAATGAACGAATTATGTCTCTTCAAACTGCGCAATGTTTTCAAGATTTCACACTTTGAAACATCTTTCAAATATCTGTCATCTCCTTTAAGATGCAAAGTAACACATTTCTCACACTGACATGCAAAGAGAAGTGCTGTAAGGTTTTTATTTATCTCTGTGTGTTTTGAACTGGCAAAGATGGCTGCTCAAAGACCTTCATGTTTAGTGCTCTAGTCTTCAATACCCACCCCTTAGTTTGAAAGTAACTTCAACAAGGATTTAAAATTCTGTTAATCGTTGCATAGCACCAAATCCGATTAGGCCGTACTTAAAACATTAAGGAGCCAAATGTAAAAAATGTGACTTGGTTGAAACTCAAGCTATACCTCTTGAACTGTGGTGTAATAGACACGTTCTGGTGCCTCGGCAGGGGGACGGCAACATCCGTTACTTTGAGATTACCACAGAGAAGCCGTACTTCCAATACCTGACGGAGTTCCGGTCCCCGGCCCCACAGAAAGGCCTCGGTAAGTCATTTGTTGTCCAGTAATATATGATCTCTCCTGCTATTTTTCTCATGTCGATGTGACTTCAATTGGCCGTAAATCCCGGGAGAGTACGTCACGTTGTCTAAGCGGCTGTGTCCTTGTTCTCGTCTGCAGGTGTGATGCCGAAGCACGGCCTGGATGTGGGCGCTTGTGAGGTGTACCGCTTCTACAAGCTCGTCACTCTGAAGGGTTTGATCGAGCCCATTTCGATGATTGTCCCTAGAAGGGTGAGTGGGAAGGAATCCATGGAATGAAGTGATTCTCCTCCGTTTTCTCATTAGTAATCATTTCTGCAATATGTCACATTTATCCAGCACATAATGGGTGAAAGAGCCATAATGTCGTTTTTGTCTGATTGTAATCAACCTTTTCCTGGCAACACTTGGACATACAGTATTCTGGCATGTAATGAGCAGAAATACAGAGCTGAGAGCTAACAAGGACAGATGCAATTCATCTGAATGCAAATGGATCTTTACTGGTTTGACTTGAGACCAAAACAGAAAGAAGAATCCAAAGTCAAAGTGCTTGCTGAGGCATGCAGAGAGGTTACATTTCATGCTTTGAGACGAATGCAGGATGACCACCGCTTCGCCCGGCTTTATCTTAAATAAGGTGCCGGAAGTATCAAAAAGCTCAAACTGGTAGAATAGATATCCGCACACTTCAATCTCTGCGTTACACTTTATTTTTAGCTTTCGGTCTAAAGGACCTTCATCGGAGCATACCTGCTTTGAGACAAAGAAATCTGAAAACCCAGTAATATGACATTTTTTTCCAGATTCCACATGAGTAACATGAGAATACCTGTTGTGTTTCCTGGTTTCCAGTCGGACACATACCAGGAGGACATCTACCCCATGACAGCAGGAACAGAACCTGCGCTGTCAGCGAGTGAGTGGCTGAGCGGCATTAATCGAGGTAAACAACACGTCGCACACACACTGGATTGGTTTGACTCTCCTCTCCACTTTTTGCCAAATACAAACCAATGTCAGGCAAAGATCTTAATCTAATACCAGCATATCATCCTGCGTTTGGTGATGCGATGTGCTAGAAGTAATTTCTTTGTCTCGGTATGACAAATATTTAAAGATACCCTCGACTCAAAACATGTATTTTTGTTATATTTATGTCCCCTAAAACGTTTGAGCATGACTAAACTGACATGTATCTGTGCAAAGTTTGTCACTGTGGTGCATGTTTTCCCTCCACTGAAGGGGGAGATGTCAATGCACATCTCTAAAATCTGAAATTCATGCAGACACATATTGACGGGGAAACTTTGACACAACAGCAGGAAAACAAAACTGAAACCTCCAAGTGTTTTTAGAAGGTGGATTTTCATATGTTTTTGCTCACTTTTTGCAAACAGACCCAGTCCTAATGTCCCTGAAGGAGGGTTACCAGCGACCACACCAGTTAGTGTTTAAGGCCCCAGTGAAGGAAAAGAAGAGTATGGTCGTGAACGGGATCGACCTGCTGGAGAACGTCCCACCCAGGACAGAGAACGAGGTGTGTGAACAGCCAATGTTGTGAATCGCTTTACACAACTCTCATTACTCTACCCTGCTGTTCCTGTATTATAAAAGTATTTAATAAAACTAGGTTCAGAAAACAGTTGCAAGGGAGAAATCAGAGCATTACGACTAAGAATGAACATAGAAGCAAACTGAACTAGAAAGGTGCACTCAGTGGAGCGCACATCTCCGCCAGGTGTGTCCGCAACGGCCGCTGCTTTAATGTTTGATTGAATGAAGACAACCCACATTTGGCTAACAGCCCATAAAGACTGGGAGTGTATCAGACGTCTTTTTTTTCACTCGCACAGCTCACACAAAAGATTGTAATCCAGGCTCTGCGCAGACGGGCAGATATTAAGCTGTTTGGTGCAGCAGTATGCGAGATTAGCCGTGGACAGACACAGAGATGCACACAAACACACTCAGGCACACACACACGACCGATATCACATTCTCCTGGCGCAGATAACGGGAGCAATAGCCGTGTTATTGATAGCATTGATTGCACCTGCATATTAGCCAGCGTGGTCCATGCTGTAGACATGATGCCCTGATTCTTGGACTGTTTTCACCTGTTGACCCAACAAAGAGCAGCTTTTGCAGGGATCCAAATTCAATAAACAAAAAGACAAATGAGGATCATGTGAGCTGCACTGAAAGGAATCAATTGATTGGGTCGATGTAGTTGATTGAATGGGTGAAGAAGCGGCTGTACACTCTCCAAATGTCCCGTATTAACGATAGCTTTCCGTGCTTGAATGTTACAGTGTATTTTTTACATGCACAAGCTCTTGTTTTTCTTTACGTAGCTCCTGCGGATGTTCTTCCGGCAGCAGGAGGAATTGCGGCGGCTAAAGGAGGAGCTGACCACCAAGGACGTGCGAATACGCCAGCTGGAGCTGGAGCTCAACAACCTGAAGAACGTTAGCCCCAACAACGTCTGACCTCTCAGCCTCCTGGACTGGCAAAGCTGCTTCCTTTGCCTCCAATTTCTGACCTCCAACAAGCTTCTGAGCCCTCCTATGCCTCTTTTTTGATATATCATAACTTCATTCCTGCTGCCCTGCATAGTGCACACAATAATATGATAAGTGGTGGATAATGGCTTAACTGGTGCAAGTACTGGAATATTGTAATAACGATAGTAATGGAGACAAGGAAAGAGTTAAAGGAAAGAGTTAAACTCCATTTAGGTCTAGTTTAACAACTTACTCTTGATCTAGTTTCTGCCAGACCTCCTGAGAGTTTGTCTCACTGTGCCTACCCCATCATTCACGTGGAAATACCTTAGTCACCGTTCAAAAACAGCCCCGACACTCCTCCTGTAATGACCAAACAGCAACGAGCAAAACTAGAGGATCAAAAGACCGTCACCGGCTCCTGTTTTCCTTCCACACGGCCTTAGACCCTGCTGCAGCGAGCTGCAACCTCATTTCAAAATGGCTGACACGTGAAATACTTTTGAACCTGACAGACAAGACGAGCTTTTTTCGGACACGGATCATGTTTTTCCACAGAGCCGCCGCTCATGCCGTAGCTTCTTTTCTCACCTACAGATGTTGCCGGTTATAGTTTGACTTCACAATACTGACATAGCTACCCGAGTGCAGCCTTTCCTCCTAAGGAGAATGGAAGAGTTCATTCACTTTCAGTATTTTATTGTTTATTTAAATATTGGGAAAGCAGCAGGGGAGACACTGATCCACTTATGTAACTGGAAGAGAGTCTCAAGGGAAGCTTTGCAGGCTGTTATTGGATTTTAGGGCTCAGGATGGAGGAGCGTAATGTATATTTACTTCTATTTATTTGTCACATGTTACCTTTTTAGCTAATAACATGTCAGTCTTTTAATCCCATTGTTTTTGTATGATGTGGCTGCGCAAGTAATGCTTGTGATGCTTGACAGATTTTTTTGCTGAATGTTTCCGATTGAAAAGGTGCAAGATTTGTGTGAAGCTGTACCTTTGACGGTATTAGTTCTTTTGACTCCGACAATATAACTGCAATTAAGGTATACGAATATAATCCTGCCTTTTCCTAACAGTGCAGAAAACTGTAATAATAACCGTCCTTTTACATTTAAAACTAAGTTAGTCACTATTAGTGAGATGTGTTTAACTGTAGATGTGTGATTTTGATCTGGAGCCTCCAGGTCATCTGCCTCTCCTCCTCCACTTGTACCACCAACAGACTTAGTCTGCACTGCAGTTTAAATCACTCGCTTTTACCATTTCACTGTTTTTTCCTTGTGGGCACCGGTTTCACACATGAGATTGGATCTATTATGACAGCCAGGGCCTCAAGCAGTTACCAAAAACTATTCTTTTAATCCAGGCCCAGTCATATTCAGCCTTGTGTTATTACTGACTCTGCTCCCGATGGACTAAGAAAAGTAAAGATGAATCTGCTGCACGAGTAGCAAGAATGGAATTTGAAAGTAAGTAAAAAGGTCGAGGTGGGGGACGTAAAGGGTGCAATGCTTTATAGCTTCCGTTGAGAAACAAAAAGATATGAACCCTTTAACTGTTGACCTGAGCCACTGACACATTAATGGTAAATGCATATGTTTCTTGCAGGAAAGGTTAAAGGGATACAGTGAAAGTAGACAGTGGGAAACAGATCGACCAGAGATGGATCAGCTACAGTGGTTATGTCAGGGCTTCTCATGTCGGTGTACCGAGGAATAAAACCATCCACGCAGCCGGCAACTCTTTAGGAAGGTACAGGACAGATAGCAGGTTTTTAAGATGACTGAAACTCTTTTTGTACATTTGTAGGAGGAATTGTGTTGAATTTTGGTTTAGACAGTAGTACCATGGCAGTTCGTCCCAATTTGTTTGGCACTAATCAAGTAAACCCCGGCTTAAATCTTCCAGGTTTGGTCTTTGGTAGTACTTTAAGTCTTGTTCAAAATAGAGTAAAAGTACCAGGTGTCACTCTGCTGAACATGCATCCGAGATGAGTTTTCCATCATCAATACCTCATAACTGGAATCCTGAATCACCATTTGACTTTGACTGTGTTGTACAAGGACCACAAACTTCAAAAACATATATAAAAAAAGGGATTTATTGATGTGAATGGGAAGGGAAAAAAGAAACAATTTGGTTGATGACAGTGGATTTAACATAGTGTGAAAAATCACTGAGGTAGGCCAATTTGACCAGTACGTATAACAGTGAAAACAAAGTCCAAATAACTGACCGTTTCCAGAGTCTTTGAAACAATTCATTTTCAATGCACATAAGTTGCGGATGTAACCTCCATTTATATCAAGCACTTCTCTACACTACCACCACAAACATTGCCACCCGTGTGTCACAGAAAGGAACAGAAAGGAAAAAAAAAAAAAAGCGATAATGAGTTCCGATGTTGAACATTTGTCTTTATGGAAAGATTATGCATACAAAGTTATGTTCAAATTCCAAGAAATTTCACACTGCGTATTTTAGATAAAAGCAGCATACATATTTAATATCTTATTACAATTCATAGTTTCACCTCAGTTGTCTGTTCAATGTCTGCCGTCATCAAAGAGAATACAAAAAAATAGATTTGGTCATTATTTACAAGAACACGTAATTTCCGAACTATCAAAGCTGAGGGTTTAAGGAGGAGGAGGAGCAGCTTTGACAAGGGCAGACATTTCTTTTGCTATGATTTAAAAATATGCCCGGTGAGGGGTCACACTGTGCATGTTCAGACAGAAGTTTCACACCAGGACAGCAGAGTATTGGCATACTGGTGACACTACAAATACATAACTTACATTAAAAATAAAAATACAATGCAAAAAATAAGTTTAAGACGAGGAGAGGACAGCCATACATGAAATCCAGTAGTTGACTTTAAAATGTATTAGACATGCACTCTTTTTTTTGTTTCATTTTGTGGTTTTTTTTTTCTTTTGAAGGGGGCTCCTTTTAAAATACACAAGTCATCAGAAACTGGTCTTACACAAACGGTGAGAAAAGAAACAACATTTCTTAAAAAGGTTTATCTTTGCCATTATTTGATATTACAAAATTGGTGTCCACAAAGCAGTTAAAAGTGGACAGTAAAGACTGGAACATGGGAGCATCAAAAAGGTACATAAATTTAACTTATTTCCCCAGACAACCCCGTCTACCTGACTGGCCAATAACAAAAACCACTCCTACTGCAATATGAAACGGGGTAAAATACATGGGGCTGTTGGGAAGTGACAGGGAGATACAGGTTCAAAACAGTTCACAACTTAGCTTCCAGAGGACTCTCAATCGTCTTCATCCTCCTCGCCTTCTTCATCCAGCTCCCTTTTCCTCTTCTGACCTCGCTCTTCTTCTGGAACACAAGAGTCAGACTTTTTAAAAAAAAAGGACACAAACGCCAGAAGCAAATAAACGTTTCCGGTTTAACGTTCAGGTTCTCTCGTCACAACGCCGGCTCAAACTGTACGCAATTTTTTTCACGTTGCAAGTCATATTTACATTTCTTTGTGATGGACAATAAAGGTTTTCTGAATCAGCTGAGTCAGCAAAATGAATGAATCTTAAAAATGGTTTTATTCTGTAATCTCTCTGTTCTACCACAATGCAATGCGCAAAGAGAACGGAGGAGCTTCCCGCAGCTGTAAAACTAACAGTGAACGGTGGTGAAGCAGCTTCAGTGACACTTCAAAGGACAAAGAACTACTTTTGGATTTTGGTAAAAACACTTCGGTTGAATTGTCAACGGTTTCACAACTGGGTCCCTATTTCTTTAATACAAATTCAATACAAAAAACATCTTTCTCAGTTAGAAAGAGGAAATCCTCCCTGACCAGAGTTTAATGCAAATTCCCTGAGCTGGTTTTGTGAAAATTGTGGCACCAACAAAAGCTAGCTAGCAACCGTGGAAGTTTTTTTTTAAATTTAAAATATGTTATATACACTAGTATGGAATTGGGAGACAGCTTCTGAGTTTAAATGTCAGCCACCATTTTACTCACCTTCATCATCCTCGTCTTCAACCTCCTTGTCATTCAGATCTTCCTCCTCTTCCTCCTTTTTGAGAATAAGACAAGACAAAGTTAGTGTCATTATTTCAGACTGAACATTTTAAAGTGTAAATCTCATTTGTTCTCACCTCTCCGCTTAGCTCCTCCTCTTCCTCTTCTTCATTCTCCTCTTCGTCGTCCTCTCCCTCTTCCTCCTCCTCCTCGTCTGCTGGTGCTGCCTCTTCCTCCTCCTCCTCTTCCTCGTCTACATATTGGTAAAAAACAGTTAGTTGTTAAAAAAAATAAAAATCAGCCAAATGTTCAAAACACCAACATCAGCAACTTCAAGAGCTGCTAGAAAGAACAGGCGACGGTACGCAAAGCCTCACAACTCACCGTCTTCATCGTCCTCGTCATCGTCCAAGCCCTCGGCGTAGACCTCGGCGTCAGAGTCTGGCGCCTCTTTGTCGTCTTTGTCGTACCCGTCCAGGTACGTGAGCTGGGGTAGCAGCTTGAAGACGTTGTCTCTGTACTCGTTCAGGTTCGTCACCTCACAGTTGAACAGATCGAGGCTTTTCAGGGTCGCCAATTCTTTCTGTCAAAGGAAGAATCAAGTTTGATGAATAATAAACAGCCAGCTGCTTTTGTATATTGTGCTTTTTCCCTCCCCCCCCCACGAAGTACTTTTGGGTCCCACTTACCAATGGCTCTATTGTGCTGAGGTCTTTAATCTTGTTGCCACTGAGGTTGAGATGTGTGAGTTTGGGGCACTTCGCTGCCAGAACTTCCAGCCCCCCTGAGATCCTGTTATCGCTGAGTTCAAGCTGTTGGTCAATCAAACGATCAGAATATGCAAAACCTTGAAGCTGTAAAGTCACGGGCTGGTTTTGTGCAGAACAACACCCACCTTTTTGAGTTTATTTAGCTTGGGCAGGTGGGCGACCGTCGCGAGTCCGACATTGATTGTGCTGAGGAATTCCAGCTCCTCAAATTCGTCCGTTAGACCCTCGATCTTCCCTTCATTTGAGCGACAGTTGTCCAGAACAAGTTCTTTGACCTGCACAACAAACAAATGCATCCTGTCAGCATTTCTTACATTTCAGAATACAAATACAGAGTGCATAACATATGATAAGTATGTGTTCAGAAATTGAACATTAAGCTGTTTCAAGGTTCAAACTCTTTTGATAATAGTTTTGTTTTGTTTGGGAGGGATGCACTTAGAACGTTGATGACCTGTAGCTCTTATTCCGACTGAAGTTGAATGTGACTTTACTTGTAAGTCGCTTTGGACAATGATGACTATGAAATAAATATACTGTAAAAATGTCAAGTAGTATTTGGTACTCTATTGATTGTGTTTCAGCTTTTGGGAAGTACATTTCCTGACTAGACCTCTTAATTGAAAACGTTTAATAAAATGTTTATTTAAGGCGAAAGCTATCACAGGATGATTCACACTACTTCAACCATAAAACCTTATCTGCAGTCAAAGTGGCTTATTGCCAGTGCACGATACATTAGTTAGTACTTCTACTTTACTGAAGTAATAACATGTTTTGTCACTTTAAACTTCTACTCTACTCAGAGGGAGCTATTGTACTTTTTACTTCACTACATGACCATTATCCATTCCTACATATATACACACACACACACAACAGATCAGCAGAATGTGAAGTTGGTAATATATTATACAATATAACATTCTGATGCTTGAGTATCTTGATTTATGATACTTAAAGTAAATGTATCTGATAATACTTGAACTTTCAAAGCAGGACTTGAAGCACAATTGTAAAGTATTTCTATTGTGTTGTACTGCTATTTTTGGTGAAGTAAAGGATCTATTTTTCTACCAGTGGTTGAAAGTAATTAAATAGGCAATATTTACCCAAGTACTGTACTTAAGTACAATTCTGAGTCACTGGTACATTACTCGAGTATTTCAATCAATCAGTTATTTAATAATGACTTAAAATTCGCTAATAATGTATACTTTTGGTACATTTTAATTCTAATACTTTTCCTTAAGTACCGTTTTGAATACAGGATTTATAAAAGAGTATTCTTACAATGTAGTGTTTCTACTGTTACATCAGTAAAATATCTGAATACTACTGATGATTTCATAAAACTAGACCCCACTTTAAATTTAAAAAAAAAAAATTAACCCAAATGTTTGGTAGCCGACGAATAAACAGTTCTTCCATCAACACAGCCCTGGTAAATACATCACATACGACAGTGGTGTTAAGAGCTTTTCACCGGGCGCATTGATATTTCATTAGACTGCTGTGCGGTCACAGGTGTGCTGTTATCTGATATTTGATATTTCGCCGCGGCTTGGAACGTGACTTAGCCAATCAGCACTGAGGACCGGAACTATAATAATTAAAAAAACATTAAGTCCATCAATAATCCGTCGAAAACATGTCAACGCTCTAGTTAACGCGAGGCATTGCTCTCCGGACATTACGTAAATATTTCTATACATATGTCCAGTTGCAACAGACATCGCGCGACAGTTTTGTAGGTGTTTTTTTTTTTATTTTAATTATTTACTGGTCACCGAGTTCAACAGTAATAAGAGATACGTGTGTGACTGGTTCAGAGCGGTTAGTCAAAACAAGTCGGAGGCAGAATGAGACCTACGAGTCGTGCACAGGGTCATTTGTGAGTAGGAGGGGCCGCGGAAGCACATTAGAAAGCTGCCAGGCAAAACGTTACATTGTTGCTCGCGCTTAAACAGTTGCCGATTGGATTGAGTGGCGCGTGTAGACTTCTGTTAATGAGAAGGTATGAAGAACCTTTCGTCGTTGTCGTGTGTGTGTCGAATGAAACGGGACATTCGGTGTGTTTCGGATTGCCTTTGTTTCACGGTAAAATGGCGGCTTGTCCTAGTTCTGGAAAACTAGAGCAACAACGCGGCTGGACGGTTTGTTTTCATTATGGCTGCTGAATCCCCCCCCTCCCCCCCCCCGCACAAAGAGTCTCGATGTAACCGGCTGAATGAAACACCCAAACGATGCTTTTTCGTTTGGATGTCATCTCTTCCCTCCCCCCGTGTTCTCGCCCCGGCCTTGGTGGCGCGTAACGGTCCACGCTGACACCGCTTTTCCTTCGGCCATCTGTGCGCGCGGTGGCTCCGGTTGTAGTCTGCGGGCGGGCGGGGGGGGGGGGTTTCTGCAGGTTCCACCGGTGTGAGATGCTCAACGTTTCAATGCACTTTTCTGCAGAAATGAAACTCCCTCCAATCGGACGGGTTGAGGACATGTATGAAGGGTGTAGGATGTATGGCGACAAGTCGAGGCTCTCATCTTTACGCATCGTTGGTAATGTCATGACTTTGAGTCTCCGCATCAAGTGCACGGCTTTAAATGTTTTGAGTAAAAGCGCCCCCCCAGTCAAAGCGTCGTCAAACAGAGTACATTACAAGAACACGGTTGGGGGGGGGGGGCCCAAAAGAGGGCTCGTTCGTAGATCAAAAGTTACAAATATGGCTCCTCGTAGCGCTTTGCCTTGTTTATACCGCCGGCATGAAAAGAGCCGCGGTGCATTTCTCAAAGCTGCACATCAGATACGTGCACAAAAGTTCCTGCAGCAGCAACCGCCGACTGTAAACACGTTCGACAATGTGACCCGACGCCTCCATCATCTTTTTTTAACTTGCAAAAGAAACTTTGTATCTCCTCCTCTCCTCCAAGCCAAGACATCACACGAGAGATTCTCCATTAGCTTGAGAGTAACACAAAACATCACCATTGAGACGTGAAGCCGACTTACATCTGACGGAGTGCGGTTCCGCAACTCCAGGTGAATTCTTTTCTTCATTTCCATCCTCGATCGGCGCGCCCCCGTCGATACGATACACACTTTTTTTTAAATAATTACTGCAAAATGCAACTAGCACCTCCAGGACAGACTGCTGTTGTTCATTCAAACTTGATCCGCTCGGTGGGCGGGAGCACGTCTCGGGATTGTCGTCACCGCCGACCAATGGCGCGCGCCAAATAAAGAGGGAACGGATTTACAGACACGCGGGCCAATGAGGGCGCCTTTATAAGACTGGGTGGGGTTTTGTTGTCGAAGTTTGGTTGTTTAGTTAACTTAAGTTTACATGGCTTTAATGTGGCGCTTTAATGGTTTACACGGAATACATGCCATGGGAGAGGGATGCCACGTGTATAACAATCACTATTAAACATCCACCACACATGAAGTCTTGTTCGGTTCTGTCATAAAGAAACAAACACAATTTGCCTGTTTGTCCCTATACTAACAAAAGAAAAAATCCCAGATATTATCCCACACAGGACATGGACATGAAAGAAAGAAGAACATTAAATTGTACGAATTAAATAGTTTACCTTTTTCAAAAAAGAGGAAAAGGGCTGATAACTGCCAGGGCTTTTAACACTATAGAATGGAAGCAACATGAAGTATAGTTATTTTAACAAATATATAAAAAAGGCATCTGTATATTTTATTTACTAACTCAGATTAAGTTGATTTAGTGCTGATTTACTCTTAAAATGTAATACAACGTATTTCCACAATGGTTCTGGCTCGCCCAAAGTCTTGACAAACAGACTTAAATGTAAGATTTAATTATTCGAGGTATTACATAGCCTATACAAATGCACGCACACATGTCCCTTAATTTAATTGTTTGAATACATCCCCTATACCACCCAAGGCCTCTGCATGAGGAAGCTGGGAAGTGTTGTTTATCAGATCATGGTAGGTGTCTCAGTTTTTGAATATGACCCCTGACCTTTGTAACGTTTCCCTTGAAGAACTGTGCTGCAGAGAGGGTAACCAATCCAAACAATCCAACTCTTACAAGCAATGAGGAGGTTTATGGCGACCACATGCACTGCTTTACTGTCACCACACGGTGCCAGCCAACACCAGGACAATAACTGATGAATTCATGCACAGTGTGGGTTTGAATCATTTTCAAATTCAAATAGGGAAAGTCTATGAAACGTTGCATACGTCATTTGCTCTTACATGCAAAATGCAGACATGAAACATGTGAATATTGTTGAACAGTGTTCGGTGTGTTTAATCCCGTCCATATGTCATGATTTTCACTATTTTAATAATAATTTATTGTTAACATGTTGTGTTTCAGAAGTCGTCTGCAGGAAATCACACATCACTTCTATGTGGGGTCTCAGAGACCTCAGTTGATGGTTGGATACAGTTTGTACTGTGACTGATGTTGACAGTTAGTTGCAGACAACGCTACCTTTGCAAATCCCATGTAAGTGCATTGTGATTCATTGTTAATTTATTTGGATCCCCTTTATTTGTCACGCAACATATGTCACTCACTCACTTAACTGTTGGAATACAAAAAGAAGCAGAAAGATACATGATACAGGTGTAGAACTGCATTGGGATCAAGTCCAGGCTGCAAAATTGACTCCTACGGTTTTGCTTTTGGGCCAAAGCTACATGACTTAAGTCTGGCTCAGTGCCGAAAGTGTCAACAGACACAAGTACAAAGTGCCACACACAAACACATTAATACGCACGTTGCGCATATATTTTGGAAAGGTCTAGAACCACGGCTCGTTGCTGCAAGTTGCAGTTTACAACGGCCAGTTTCGACTGACAGTGGAGTGTGCTGAAGACAGAGCGTTGATATTTGGTGTTAAAGTATATTTATTATTTTATTGAACAGACACACAGAATAATTCAGCTCAATAGTCAGAGCTCTTACCCCACAGATGGTTGGGAGGTCTAACAAGTCAAGTTTTTCAAAGCAGAGTATATTTATGACAGAAAACACTGAGCTGCTTGTTCCAGCTGCACGTTATCTTGTTTCCTCCCTCGCAGGCGTACTCCCTTATTCGGATGGAGCTAAGATGTCAAGGCCGGCTCCAGGCCTTGGCAGGTGCCCCTTTTTCTGCTTTCATGAGAAAGACGGAGGTTATGAGCTCTCACTACCATCAGGTTGAGATTACAGCAAGACGGGCCATTTTAGTATTTACAAAAAAACAACACATTGTGTACATTTTCTTTAAAATTCTTGGGCAAAAACTTTTAACCGTCTTGTGTATCATGCTGAATTAATAAAATGACATCATAACCCTTTGCCCACATGATCTCGACGTGAGCTAATTTAGCACAACAGTGGAAGAGAGCATGTGACAAACAGGGCCTACTGTCTGGGCCCATCCTGATACATCCGTTTTATAAATTGCACCAGATGAGGCCCAACACTTGCCCTCTGCAGGGGTAGCACACTTAGCATAAGTGGTGTGAGCTGAAAAGAGTAACCTGAAGCAGCGGCTGGCTTAGCTGCAGGATTTCCTGTTGAAATGGGATCAGAGGCGTTGGTGTGAGCATCACATGTTATAACACAGACAGTTTTAGGGAGCAGTATGGCCTCTGTGTTTTCACAGGGCGCGCGAGAGAGTCTGTGTAAACTGTTTTGTCGGCAGCTTACAGGCTCATAAGAGCCTCAAGTTCTGCAGGTTGAGCAGAGAAGTGTGACTGCAACTTACCGATGCACAGAGTGTCATTTGATGAGACTACAGCAAACCCAACCAACCCCTCTCCCGTGTCCAGCGAGCGGGAGGCCCAAACCGTCCACAAACAGTTCTTCAGCATTTGGCAGGGCACACCGAGACCTCTGTGAGGTCTCGGTGTGCAGATCTGTTTAAAGGAAGCGACAGTTATGCGGCTCTGCATCTGCTGGAGTAGGAAAGAGAGTGGCAGGATTAAGGGTAGTAGTACATCGTGTCACAGTGATGTCAGGCAAATCCAATAAGGTTGTGTGACAGTGCAGCCAGCTTACAATGTCACGTGATGCCACTACCGCTTTCTCTGTAGCAGCAACAGACACAGGGGAAGGCCAGCTGCAACGGGGTCTAGTTTGTAGAGAAATATGCAACAGGTCTTTGTTTTCCCCCATGTCTTTTGGTCAACGTGCGTGTCCAGTTTAGGGTGTCCAAGGGTCGGGGCTGACAGTAATGTGCTCTTTATGTCATTAATATATATATATATATTCTGTATATACTGGTATATTTAATATTCTTCTTTACTGTCAATCCCGTGCAATATCCAATACGTTTAAGTATTATCTTACATTTTACATTTTTACTCCGTCTGTATATACTGGTATATTTTGTATTCTTCTTTACTGTCATATTTTCTATTACTGTTTACTGTTTACTGTTTAGTTTATTTATACTACTTGATTTTTTATCTTCATTTCATTTTATTACTTGTGAGCAATGCTGCTGTAATGCTGTAATTTCCCCACTGAGGGACTAATAAAGGATTATCTTATCTTATCTTATCTTAAAGGCAGCAGTCTTGCAGTCAGACCAGGTCAGTTTGTTCAGGTGTTTACGATGAATCATGGCAGAGAGGGGTGCCTTGCTTTAGTAGTTTGGGATCTATTGTCTATAATATGACATTATAAGAAGCTCATCGTTTGTTTCTTAGTTTGTGGTTCAGGCACAGTTTGGATTGCCTGTATTCTCTGGGGAGGGAGGGTTTTGCCCTCTGCTGCGATCACATTTCCCAGATATAAAACTTCAGGAAGAGCGAATTGCAATTCGGACAGGCTAGCCTTGTGACCATTTGCAGCCAAAAATGTAAGTAGGACAACTGTATCTAATTTGCATGCTTCTTCTGTGGGACTGTAAATCATGATACCGTCAACATATTGAAACAAGGCAGAACCTTTTGGTCAGTGTAAATCAGCCAAATCATAGTATAGCCTCTTCCTGAGAAGGCAAACCAAAATTGACTCTTTGTGCACATATACTGTCTTTTCCAGAGATCATTGCTGTTGTTGGTTTAAGAAACTACTTAGCCTTTTTAGAAAAATTTAATGAAACATTTTTGATGCGTTTAAAAAGATATAAATCACAGTGTAGGATGTCGAAAAAAGTCATGAAAAAATGTCATAGCATAGTACCCCCAAAAAAGATATTAAAAAGTCATAGTATAGTATATACATTTTTTTTTTTTCAAGTATGTTAAAAAATATTTTTATTATATATAAGTCCAAGTATAGTGTTTCGAACAAAGTCCTAATAAAGTGGTAGTATAGTCAAAAAAATCATAGTAAGTCATAATATAGTATGTCAGAAAAAGTCAGTAAAAGTTAGAAAGTATGCCGAGAAAAGTCATCGTAATAAATGGCGAGAAAAGTCAGAGTATAGTTTGTCGAAAAAAGTTGTAAAACAAGTTATAGTAAGGCCTAGACATTAGAACATTAAAACAAAAAGCATTATTTATTTGTAATACATTTGGGGGGGGGGGGGGGGGGGTCGCCACCAAAAGAAGATTCAATTCACATAAAAATCATGACAATCAAATAAAGTAAATATCTATTAAAATGAAGTAAGGTAACAGTTTCTAGTTGTCTAAATCATAAATGAAAATGTATATATATCGTTTTTCTGAATATTTTATACATAGCGTCTCAAGCTTTTATATACAAACGAAGATAAACTTAGTCAGCACTCCTCTCTCCAGTTAGCAGGCAGGAGAGGTCAGGCTCAGTTTATCCACAAGGGGGAAACAGAGTCACCAGTCTGGAGCCAGCGGCCTTCACTAGTGTGTTTAAATTCTCATTTTTCACACGACCTCTTGATACAAAGGTTAAAAAAAACCATGAGTAAAGGTAGAAGAGGAGGGGCTCCCATCACAGCACAGACACGGTATCTAATGAAGCCTCAGGCGTCACCCAAATAAATTAAAAACCTAATGTTAAGAGAAAACGATGAAATAGCCTGAATGGAGCATGTGTCTGCCAGACAGAAACACATGCCGATGGTTATCTAAAGGGGGGAGTGTCTCGCTCCATGTCCATGTAACCTCATTCGTGTGACAAATAGCATGCATGCTCATGATGAGGAGACATGTGAGTAACTGCCAATAACGACGTTATTGCTGCCTATACGTCTCCCTCACCACCAGCCTCCGAGGCAATCTGCCAGACAGCCGCCGCTCTGCCCTCCGCCTCACACAGCAGCCTTTTCTCCACATTAACTCCCTGCTTTACTCCATTAGTGTCAAACAAGCCACATTAGAAAAGCAGCACACATGCATCACGCTTAATGAGGCTAACTTTCCCATGTATTATTAATCTGGTGTAAAACACTGTTGATAGATAATAAATGCAATGCAGAGTAGCTGCTTAATGTGGCTTTGTCTGCTTCACCAAGATCATCAAACTCTATTTAAGATGGTGATCTGACATCAACACTGAATACACACCGAGCTGTTTTACCTCTTAAAACCCAGTTTCTATGTCTTGTAATACCTCTTCCTGTAAATAGCATTGAAGGTCAGACAATAGGCCTAAATTGTGCATCAGTTCTTCATTCAAGCTGTGTGAGTGAAAATATTAAAACCCAAAGACACTGTGTTTTTGTTGCGGCTGCACTATTACATCAAATTGAAATATTCATGTCTTGTGCATCATTTTAAACACGCTTATTTGGTTTCTTTGCAAACCCTGGGATATGCACTACAATTTAATACATACAATAAATCTCTGGCTTTGAACAATGTTTGGCTGCACAGCATGAGTTTGTACCGTCGGGACCCACCAGGGGAGACGGGTGGGATGCAGAAGTTAGGGGAGGAACACGACCACCAGAGGGCGACTCCACCATGAAGAGTTCAATCTGGAAGACTCCCATTGAGAATTGATGGGCAGAAGCATGACACTGTGCCTGTCGAATATCCTGAATCTCATGAATAACTATTCAAACTATAGCTGTTGTACATATACATGTTGTACATATACAGTGCAGCTGCATGATTTTTTTTTTGCCTTATATATATACCCCCAGCAACAAATGTTGATGGAGAAATACGAAGACTAATGGCAGCTCAGTGCAGTTCTTCAAACATATGCCCTCATTTTACATCATTGCTCTGCTCCTATTGCCACCAAAGGTTCCTGTCTCACATTGACAGAAACTTGTATCTTGTGTAAAATGTTGTGCTTCTTTAAAGGACTCTTATCTCAATGAGCATTACATAAATCAGGGATTCATTTGTACCCAACAGCTGCAGGCTAAACCAGTAGCTTCAAGCTGAAGTGTATAAGGTTGCAAACTAAATTGTTGCAATTGAGGTGGTAATTCTCTCAGAAAATCTAAGTTTGGAAAAGAATCATTGTTTGTAAGATCAGCTCAAGATTAAAGGTGCAAGATATGACAGTCAGAGCATTAATATAGCAGCAAACAACTATTTGCTATGCAAAGATATAGTGGAGTAATGTCTACCTTGGAAGACAATGACGTCGCTCTCCCTCTGTGTATGTTTCGAATAATGTATAATCCGCATATATATTTTTATTTTTATTGTGTCGGCTCTTTTGTTTTATATTAAGCCAAACAGTTTCTTAAATAGTTTAAATTAAAATACACATAAATAAATCATAATAATATTATAATAAACAGGAATTTGACGAACTACTTTTATTTTTAATAATACTTACATACTTTTACTTAAGTGACATTTTAATTGCAGGACTTTTAAATCCCAGTAAGAATTGCAAATTAATCATAAAGCCCCCCAATTTAGGCATTCACTAGACTATATGAAAGCTTTGCATTAATAATGATCCTTAACAAAGTTATTTAGTACATAAATTATCCTCCAGGATCAAATGAGCAACAAAGCAGCACCATGACAGCAAATGACTCCACTTGAACGGTAGATTTTGATATAAACCGCGTTCGACCAGACGTCATGCCGGGATGTTCAGTGGATAGTTGTGGACGTCGAAGGCGAAGAGAGGAAGGAAGGTGTTGATGTTGCTCGCCAACCTTGAAGAAAAGACAGACGTGTTGTGAGATGTGACGATTTTGTTTCCTTTACGTGGAGTTCTGAGGAGATGGTTTGAATAATCTGTCCGTGAAACTGTTTCCAGCGATTGCTTGTTTTCACTTGGCAGAGAGCGGCAAAGTTTTCTGGCTGGAGTTTGTAATCTTCCCTGGATGACAAACACTCTTTGTATGAATCTCAGGTAACTTGCCAGAAAGACCCACATGAGATGAGACATGTCTGATGTGTATATACGGCAGACTGCTCAGCTCACCGTGCATGTCTGGAATCATGTCAGGACACATTTTAGGGAGGTCTGGCTTGAATTATGTCACTTATCTGGAATACTGGAGCACTAAATGCTTCTTTAACTTTATTACTTCTGGACACACGACAGAAATCCACTGATAATCTGATTCCTTTCTTGGTAATGTCAGTCGACTCACCACTACCACTGGTGTCTTGTTGTGTAAGAAATTGCATCTGTGAAATCATTTTTGAAAATGGTTTAATGTGCCTGGAGCTGTTCATTGTCACAAGAGAGTCATTCTTCTTTTAGATTGTTTGCAGAAATATGTGGCTCATCCAAATCCAAATGATCCCAAATGTATTTAACTCACAAGCTGTTGCCGCCGTAGATGCAGTCTTTATGCAGACATGAAGAATCTTCTCATTTCTTATGCAGGCGTTCTCTGTTGGAGATTCTCGGCTGCTTTGAATTTTGATCTTCATCGACCAAAACAACTCAGATGTAATCTTAAAAAATGAGACTTGTATGTTCAGGAAATGCCGGCATGGAAAGTATCTTTTCTTGGATCTTTCAAGCTAATTCTACTGAGGCAAAAACACACTGTGTGCATTTGTGTGTGTATTATACATGAACACATAGGTGTGTGTGTGTGTGTAAGTGAATATTAATATGAGCGTACATGTATGGGACAAGTGATTCCATTCAAAAGTCATTCTGTTTTTGCAAAAACTTGAAGCCACTGTTTCACTTTTATGCTGACAACTTTAAATGTTTTTGATTCAGTTAGCAATGTGTTACATAATCAGAAGCTTTTACAGACAGAAATGTGACCAAACGTTGTTTTGCAGGCTGGTGATTTCATTGAACGGCCCTGCTGTTGATACTCTCCAGCAGGTGCTTTTTGCTTCATTAGACATCTGCTCAGGACTGTGTGGGCGTGTACAGACTGAGTTTGATTGACATCTCCCTCCTGTACCACATTCTTTATTTATATTGGTCTTGTTACGACCGGCTCGGGAGTCGCAACATATAGGAGGGACGCAACACCAAGTTAGGTTAAAAACAACCACAGCTGCCAGTTTATTTACAGGACACAAGTAAACTGTAGTGTGCAAATCCCACTGCAGACCAGGGTCTGGTGCCAGGCAGATGAGAGAGAGCGAGGGCAGCGCAAGGAGGCGCTTATATAGGTAAACCACATCCTCATCCAGGTGCCATCAATCACTCGTTAGCGAGCTGCACCTAGAAGTCAAAAGACACAGAATACACACACATGCACACACACGCCCAAGCGCCAACATTCACAGCAGCACATAGAACCATATGTAACAGTATATTATTAAGTTATATGACCTTATGTAATTCCACTATAGCTTGAGCTTATTTCCGAAGTGTTTTTCACAGAAGACAGTTTGACACAATAAGAAAAACAAAGGGGTAAGTTACTATATATTAATAATGTATGTTCCTTTTAGGGTGCTGGTCATAACTTTATCTCTTCAGTGATGTCTGGAATGGTCTCTTAAGTGTTAAAGTGCCTTTGTGTATCAAACTGTTTGTTGTGTTTTTCATTTTATCTGCTGTACTCAGGTTTCTCTTGCAAAAGACATGTTGATCTCAATGCGTTAACCTGATTAAATATAGAAGATGTGGCCAACAGAGCCATCGTTAATTATACGAGTAACACCTGTGCTTTTCCTCCTATGCCCGGTCCAAACAGGTCTATTTCAGAAGTCTAATCAACTAGAACAATTGAAAACACCTGTGCATGAGTGAGCAGGGCCTTTAACCTTGAGTCATAGTTTAAGATTAAAAGTTCTCTTCAACCCGTTGTTTAATTTCAAAACCCACTGTAGAGTTGAACAAATCCTTTTTGGCCAATCTTCAGTCCCTGAGAATCTACCACGCTTGTATTATATTGGTGAGAGTTCTTTTTCGCACCATGCAGTTTGGCTTTTTTACACAAAAATACAGTAAGGGAAACATGTGTAAATGTTATTGTGTGTGGCAAAAATGAAGGACGGTCCGAAGAAAACGGTACTGGCTTGTGAGAGAGGAAATTAACCACAAGAGGGTGATATTGGTTAAAAAGAGATCGCATCAACAGCCATGTTGAGCAGCTTTGGGAAACAATGGCAATAGATAATATTGTTTATGTTTAACGTTGAATAGAATCTGCTGACAAAAAACCCACATTGCCAAAGTTAAAGCACACGGGTGGAAAAAAAATTAACAAAATGAACAAGGCAGGTTTAAGGTGAACACATTGTTTTCGAGGCACAGTGATGGCAGGGAGGAATGCTTCAGAAATAATCACGCTCTTCCACTTTTCTCCACATGGCAGCACGTTATGTGCTCACACACGGGAATATGTTTTATATAATCTTTCTCATAATGTTACTTGGTTGTCAGCTCAAATGAACTCATCTCCCACCAGCAGCTGCCTGAACATTTAAAAATAAGAAGTGAAGAGACTCGATTAGAGTGAAAGGTTTCTTCTGTTGTTTTGGAGCAATTTGGCAGCTTGTCTGAGCAGCAATCCAGGTTTTTAGATGCAGAATTCAGGCAGGTGTGCTCATATTCTGTGTAAAATTAAAACAGCAGCTGCACTGCCAAGACAGACTTATATTATACGAAGCACACAAATTAATTCAGTGCATCAGAACATATAGGAAAAAAATGCATTGATGTTATATATGAACATACTGTGTTTACCAGAGAGTGACATGAGTACCGTAATCCTTTTTATTGTTCTTCAGATAAGAGAAGACTTGTTTGGGTTTAAGATCTATTGCCTTTAAGGTGCTATATGGGATTGGGAATATTTTGGCTCCCAACAACACCTGTGCTGGCAGCTTGCAGCTAACAGTGCTAACGGCGCTAACAGTGTATGAGAGCGGCAGCCGTGAGCCAACCGGTGGGGCACGCTCACATGCACAATGCACAGGCGGCTGCCCCAGCGACATGAATAAAACATGGAGAAGCTTGGATTACAACACATGGGGAGATAGACTACTTACTCCACTATATCTTCACATAGAAAATAGTTGTTAGCTGCTATATATTGCACACGTTCAGTTTCTTTGAGTTTTGAATAAATAGAAACGAATAAATTCAAACATTTATTTGAATTCCATCAGGACAGCTCACTCCAAAAAAGCAATCTGTGAGGGTTTTGCTGTGGGATTAACAGCATCATAATCAATAAGTAGGACCGGCGAACATTGTTGATGCGGCTTTAAATTTGCTTTTTCTCAAATTAAATCGGGGCTCTACCGTTCCAGACTTCACAGAGTCAAAGGTGGACACCTTGAATATCAATTATTTACGACAGAACAATAACACGACACTGGCAACTAATATCTATTGCAATACATTCTTTATTAACCTCTACCCCTACTTCAGGAGTGTGACACATGCAAAATGAATGCATCCATGTTACTTGGACGATCTCCATAGCAACAGACAAGGACGCGTTTGATTGTTAGTGAGCAGTACCTGGAGTGTAATTAGCATTCATTATGGCCCTGTTCCATTTAGGTCAGCCAGGGTCGTGGTATTGTGAATGCATGGCTCACTGGAATGAATGGGACACACTGAATATAATGGGACTGTAAAAGGGCCAATTCCCAGACAACTAAACTCATGTTTACAATGTTAACGTAATAAATCAAGTGAGAAGTGGAGTTATTTTCTCAAAGACTTCTGTACAATCAGACTTCTTTTTGCAACCAGAGGAGTCAAACCTGATGGCAATTAGTCAGGATATACCACTTTAAGGCACTTCCGCACCGTTCAGAGCTGGAGGTTGCCGCCTGGTTTAAGACCAAATGCCTGCAACACTGGTTAGGTTCCCGTTGTTCTCAGCTGTGTGTTGCTGAATAGCAAATGCTAGCATTTGAAACGACCTGCCTGAGGACACGAGGCTCGCAGAGTACGTAATCTCTTTTAAATCACTTCTTGAAGCACATTTTTACACCCTGGCTTTATTTGATCTTGTTGCTTTACTGTTTTATTTTTATCTGTTGATTTTACTGAATTATTTTATTTATATTTTTATTTATTTGTATCCGGGTTTAACTCTTACTTTAGTATTCGTGCTTTGTTGGACCTCACTGTTGAGCTTTCTGTTTTATTGCCTTGCTTTTGCTGCTTTGTCTGTCAAAGCACTTTGTAAACTCTGTTTTTAAAGGTGCTATATAAATAAAGTTACTATTATTATTATTATTATTATTATAAACTAATACAGTAAACATGAGCACAGAGCGGCTAGCATTACTATAGACTCTCTCTATGTCGGCTCTTTTCTTTTTAGATTTGTCACTCACATAAAAACGATTTGCTTTGCAGGTGTTGCACTATTAAACTAGTTAAGTTACTTACTTTACTTACGACTCTCTGAACCTTGTTAATGATAGTGGATATAGCATGTTCTACATTTGTGATATTACCGAGCAGAAAATTAGCATTTTGAAGCAAGCTGTAAAGAGCCAAATATCAGCTGGTGCTCGGCGACCACTGGTTGGTGCCTGTTCACCTGATGTGTGCGACTCCACCAGCTGTGTTTGCTTTAGTGTAAAGTGGCCTTCGTAGCGTGAGTAATGCCGTCGATGTCTCTTGTTTTCACTCAGCGGTTTCAGGCCACACGTGAGACGAGATGGCCGTCCTTCCTTCAGGACGGATCGTGTTCAACCATGCTGGGGCTGCACGTGCTGGGGGAGTGCGTGCGTCTGTGGTGTGACTCACGCACTTGATAACTTGATAAAGAATATTTTACTTTTCTCCATAAAAGAATTAGCCTCTTGTACCTCTCGCAAAATGAAACCGCTCCGCATGTGCCGGAACAATGGGAGCTGGAACAAAATGAGCACTCGCAAGCATCAGCGTCAGTCGGCATTCATTATTCATATTAATTGATTCTGGCAGTTTGAAAACAATACCTTGTAATGCAACACCCACCCATGACAGGAAGACGATAAACACACACTAATCTCCTCCAGCATGCATACTGAGCAGGCCGCTTCCCTCTCACACGCATCAACCTGTGAAGAACTCGGGTTTTATTCTCCATGCTGGAGTGTGATTTGTGTCGTTAGAGCCTCGTGGTGTTTGCTGTGAATATTGTTTGTCTTCAAGTGGGAAATTGTTCATATTGAAACACGTTTGAGGATTTTGGGTGCAGTGTTTCACATATTAATCGAGCTAAACGTCCCATATTTTGTTATTTTTTTTTGGAACTTATTGCAATGCTATATGCAGAATGTCTCATGTAACATGCAGAGCATTTACCACGACAAATGCAGATTGTTCTTGTGGGATACTGAGTTTCTTTTTCTGCTCATCATTTACAAAATCCTAAATGGTGAAAATAAACTGTGCCTGTGTTTTCCCCAACATCCTTTTCTTTAATCACAAGGCTGTTAAGCTCACAAGAGGACAAACGCGAATGCGCACACTCACATTTGGTGGAAGTAAAAAAAAAAAAAAAGGAAATAAAAGGTCACATGCATCTTGATGTAGATGGCAATGCACTCAGCATCGTGCTGCAATTAAAATTTAATGAGGCCTCTCCATTCTGCTCATCTAGAGCAGTCAGTTACTCTGCAGACTCTCTGCACTTCAGCCTCGTCCTTCCCGTCACCCGCTAGCGTTTCTTTCCCCACTAGCATGCTATTTCAAAACAAACCACGTGAAAATGAATATTCAGCCGTCTTTACAAACAAAGCTCAGATTGATCTTGATCTTTGGAGATGGTTGCTTGTGTTTCATCTTCAGTCGGATGATATTTCTTTAGATTATCAATGTGCGATCTAGTTCACGCAACAAGGGAATATTTTCAACGTACCTCTCCTTGGTTTGCTGTAGCTGAGACGTATGAGAACATTCGGAGCATTAATCAGGGAAAGAACATTGTTTCTGCTTCTGAACCAGTCGCCTGCGCCTGAGTACATACACACCATGTTCTGCCTCATCCTGTTCAACTCTCACCTCTTATCGTTCTACTGTTTGCTCTTGTTCGCCTTCCTGAGATTCGTTTAGTCGACAGTGTTGTTGTGCACATACAATCATACAGTTCATACAGACTGAACACACGGTCACTACATCCAGCCATCCGTGTCTCTGTCTATTTCTATCTCGCGCACACATTCGCACAAAACATCCCTGCCTCGGCCTAATCACATTTCAGCACGGTGGATGATGCATAATTACATATTTGCCGAGTGATAATCTGCAGCAGGCTCGTCATGTTTATAATGAGGTGGCGGAGCATCGAACACAGATCTGATAATCTGTACAGTGTGCTGGAATTGGGCAAAGAGGATTGCCATGAAATTCTGTCCGGAATGATTTATTTCCTTTCCTTTAGTGCCACCGTGAAGACAACAATTTCTGCTTTTAAGTGAAATGTCACTACATTTGGTACATGCATCCATGGTGCTGTCTGAGAGGATGAATTAATGACTTTTGTGATCCTCTGACTTTTCCTTTGACATTTATCTCCACCAGAAGGTCACTTTTCCAGTGAAATCCACAAACTGGATTGGACTGGAACATTTTGTAGAGACATTCATGGTTCTCAGATGATGCACCTACTTACCGTTCTGATCCTCTGGCGCCACCAGTCTCGACAACTATCGGCCTTGAAATTTGGGCCAGACACTGCAGCTCAGAATAGATTGTAGTAACTCCACCGTCACCATCGGGTCACTTTGGTTTTGACCTTGCAAAACTAATTTCATTCCCAAAAGCCTCGGCAGTAGTTTGTGTTTGGTGCTAATTCACACTTTAATGTCCACTTCAACTGTAGGACAACAGAACTCTGACAATAAATGTGCTACATCACTTCTCTGTCGGATTGTGTATCACGCCGCTGACCCATAATGCATTGCAAACAGTCTCAATAACAATCTACAAAATACATCTTCACGAAAACATATTTCATCTTACACTAGCCTGGCTGTATTTTCAGTCCACTGCGTAATGGCCTTGGCAAGCTCTTATTTCTTAGTCAAGCCTTTGCTACAGCAGCGGAAGCCATCATAACATGATCGACATTCATGAAGGCAACCACTTGTTTCTCTCAGAAAGAAGCGCCGTGTCCTCAGTCTCCGGATAGGAAAAAAGCTATAATCGCTGCAGTAAAAGAGAGAATGTGTGGGGATAAATTAAACTATAATTCATCTGGTATCAAGATTTTTTTTTTTGTAATTTTCACGACTTCTCCTGTTAATGTTTTTTAAAGTCTGGGCCTCATTTGCATAATTTCCATTATCCCATAAGAAGCTTCATAAAGCTGCTCTCCTCCTTTTCCACTTGTACTCATCAGTTCGTGCTCTCCTCTTGTAGGGAAATGTTCTGCTCATTTCGTTTTGAGAAGAAAGGCAAAGATTATGGAGAAAGAAATCCATTTTGCTCCAAATTTAACAGTTAAGGATTCGCCGAGCAAAACTGTTGTCTGTCCTACACTGTTCTGTTATTTAACACGCCTCTTGAACCTTTTCATGGGAAGATACAATGAATGATGTGTGGCTTTCCTCTCAGCAGGCAGGGCTTTGTTATCAACAAGCTGTTTCATGGGTCTACAAAGTAATTCTCTATGGCAAACTTAAGCCTTCTTTGAATCCCATTTTTAAAGAATGAAACAGTAAACAATATAAATGCATATAAACAATATACTGAAGAATAACACAAAATAGGAAGTAGATTTCATTGTCTGTGGTCTTAGAAGCTTATTCTGTCCTGAAATCATTTAAATTCTCTAACGTATCTTTCTTAATGTCTGCATATGGCAGCGCTGTGCTTCATACTCTCCTATTCTCTGTGTTTGGTCTCCTCCTTACCTCTCGCTGCCTCCGTCTTCTCACCTGTAGGAGGTAAAGACTGTTTTCCCACTGCTGGGAAATTAGAACCCCGGCCAGAAAAAAACTGCAACTTCAAATGAATCAACGGTCTTTGTTGTTTTTGGTCCTGAACAAACAAATTTCAGCAATTAACAGACTCATTGTCAGTTTGCTAAGAGTTTTATGGGAAAATCAATACAGCTCCTGTTGTGTCCATTAGGTATGTCTCATGAGCCGACACTCAGTTATCTTAGCTTAGCATGAAAAAAACTAAACACAACCAGATGTGAGGTATTGGTAAGCGGGTTATGTTGTCTTTACACAGAGCCAGGCTTTCCGTTCAATGACCAATTCAAGTAGCCGTGTGCGTCTTTGGCTCTTGATTCCTTGAGAAATGCAGTTAATCGCCCGGGTCACCGGTGTGTATCGACTGGTGTGTGAGGGCGGGTGGCCTGGTGATAATGAGCCATGGTCGGTATAGTTATCCCCCTACCAACCAACTACACCATCAATTACCTTGAGATTATCAGCAGAACTGTTGCTGTTTCCATGTGCAGAACCCCTCACTCGCCTCTCTGTCTCTCCGGTTATGATGCATTTTAATTTAATGCTGAGGTAAGATGACAGGAGTGGAGTCTTCGCTTACTGCAGATGAACTCCTATAAGACAAATCACGACAGGTTCCCTTTCGGTGAAACTGTGGATGATACGACATATATGCATGAATCGAAAAGTGCACAGACTCAAATTTGTCAAAGCGGCTTTAGCTCAATGATGGATTGCAAGTGAAAAGGCTGAGCTTTCATTCGGCTGTCGGGAGGCGCTGCCTGCTTCAGCAGTTCTATAACCTCTAAAATGAGCAGCTTTATGGTAATTGCCTCAGAAGTATTAAAGTTTTTTTTGTGGAGGAGTTTTCACATATTTATACAAGTCGGGTTGAATATGCCAGTACTACATATATATTTTCACAAAATACATCATCACATTTAATGTCAGATTTAAATGTGTTACAACTCTTATCTGTAATCTATGAATCCGTGCTAAGGTTTGCTGCACTGGAGATGCTGAGGAACACAACGAGTGACTTTGTTTGCATTCATTGATAAGAGCAGAAGGCTTGGGAGTAGATTTGCATTTAAAAATGACTCAGATTGCTCCTTGTTTACTTTGGTTTAAAGAGCTCCTCTTGTCTACTCACCAGCCAGCTTTCGTTCCTTTTTTTCAGTCCCTGAGAAAATATTTATAAAATCAACGCGCGCCACTGTTCTCCCTTGGTGTCTTTCTGCGACGCTCTAAGTAAATTGAAAAACACTGGAAGCCACAGCACATGAATCTTTTATGACCCGGAGAGAGGCGATAAAGTGAAAGACGGAAGACTCTGGACGCTCAGATCAATCAAATGTCGGGCAGACGGACTCATCTCTGTGAGGAATTCTAATCGGAGCGTCTGTGTGACTCATTCGGTGCCTTTGAGGATAGTACTGTTGTTACGTGCCAACTAATAAGTTGCTTCAGCTGATCTGCAGAAATGTAGAGCTATTCCCTGCAGTGTTGCCACGATGTTGTGTGAATGAAGTGGTGATTCACAGATCCATGCAGCATGAATTACATTTAAGCAGAACATATAGACGTATAGTCCGACATGTGACATGGTTTGACTTTGGAGTTGTTAACACGTCTACTGGGAATCCCTGGATTAGAGAGTGGAAATCTTTATTTTGTATTCATTTATTTTGAATTTCTTTTTTAAATGTCAGAGTAATATTCACAATGTTCAGATGTACAAGGGAATATGGTCTGTTGATTCTGAACATATTGTTCCATGAAAAACAACGGTATCACAGACTTCTACGTGCTCTGTTGCACATGCAGATACATTAGCTGTAGAAGCAGTAGGGCCACTGGGCTCCCTTATTATATGATCATTTCAGGGACAAAACAAATGTCCTTCATGATGAGTTCTTCTGGATCGACGATTATATGAAAAACTTGAGTCGTGTCTCACAGGGAGTTTCTTTTTTGTGGGAGATTTTATTTGTTGAACTTGGGACAGAAGACAAAGCCCTTTGTTTCACTGGAACAGTATCTTTGTTGTCTTATAAGCCCGGAAGGTCACATGGATACTGTAGATCACTTCTTGCCCCGTCTCAGTCTAACGTGAGTGTCTGTACCCTGTCAAACACACTTGTCCAACACTTTTCCACTTACAAATATCACAAAACAAGTCAGCTTGCAGGGAAACCATTTCTAACGCCAACTGCAACCAGGCCTGTGTCAGTTATGTCCCTCGGTGCCTCGTGTGAAAATTAGCATTTTATTATTTCCCTTTGCTTTCCTTCTTCCATTAGCAACACAACTATATCGCTTTCGAGGACTAAGAATGTAAATTAGCATTCAAACAAACAGTTTTGAAGCTGAATGGCCTCCGTGGGTTTTTGTGTATTTTATGAGACGATGAAACTCTTTGTTAGTGCGATTTATTTTGTTGTCTTTTGTTTATTTGGATCCCCTTTGGCAGCAACTACTCTTCCTGGGGTCCATAATGTGACAAAAAGCACACAAATCACTGAGTGGCATTCCGGGGTTATGGCCAAAAAATGGTTGGATGTTGTCACACGGATGAGGCTGTGGAAGGGAGAAGTATATTTTGAATGAGCCCCCCCCCCCCCTCGCCCCCTCTCCGTCCACATAGCGCTGTCACTCAGTTCATTTCTCTTTCTTGTGCCTGAGGTTGATGTCAGATACGGAGAGCGCCACATTAAAGCGCCGCACCTCCTCTCCTTTGCCAAAAGTTGAAATGAGAAACAGACTTAGAATACCAATAGCCATAGATCAAATGAATGGTAGGGATTTTGAGCGCCTTATCTCACTCAGTCAGTCAGTTTGGAGATGGCGGCGGCTACAAAGACCCAGAGAGAGGACTATGACCTCAGAGATCCACCCAGCTATCCCTCTGGCTGCAGGGGAAACGGTTACATCTGCACACACACTACCTTCCATTTTGCATCCAATATTTTGTTGTATATTTATAGCTTTTTCAAGGAATTATTTTCTACTCACGCTGTGTTTGCCAATCCTCTGCTGAGAGACATTTTCCAGAAAGGTTCATCCGACTCCAGTTTCTGCAACATTTTTAAGGAGTGAATTTGATTTTTAAGACATTAAGCCTGGTAATCCCCTGTCACTCTGGAATGATTTCTGACGGGTATTAAAAGTAGGACCGGTGTTTGAAGTTCTTTTTAAACAGCTCCAGTGAGTCCACGTCTTGAACTTGGAGGTAAGCATCGATTTTAAGAGTTTGAGGTACAAAAAACAGCCAGAAATCTCTTCAGCTGCGATGTGTTTAATCAGCCTTTGAGTGTAAAGAGCCGGATAATTTCCATTACATTCTTCAGTTATTCCTCAGCGACAGCGAGTGCAAGAAGGGTGCTAGTCAACCAGAGATATGATTAAGCTCTGAAATACTCTCTGCTGATTGAAGAACTCTTGTTGAGGCTTCACCAAAAGCGACTCACAGATTCACGTTCTCGTTATGATTTCTACTGAAAGGAATGAAAGGCGGAAATGATCTGCTTTGAATTGACTTTAATCCCAAATCTGTACTTTTGCTGGCAATACATCTTCCCCTCAACCGTGATAGTGCAGAATATTACTCAACTGCACAAAGCGAATGATTTGTTATGTCATGCTGCGTGCATGTTGAGTAGATAAATGAGCTGTAAAGCCACATTTCCTTTACATTTGAATCTGTTATCAGTCTCATTACCCTCACACCTGTAGTCACTTGCAATCATATTATAGAGTTTATACAGTTAATGATGTAATGTTTCTCTTTACCGCTTAGAAGTGCCTGGTTTTAGATCAACATAATATTTAGCTAAATAACAGTATAATGTCATAAATACCCTGTTTAAAATCAAAATACCTTCTGCTTCTCATCTTCTCTGTTAAAATGAATTATCCTGTCCAACGTGTTCTACATTGATGGAACCTAATCTCTTCTTAAAAACTGCCCAGGGGCTTTGGTTTCTTGGAAAAATGTAAAATATACATAAATAAATGAAAAAAGCTCCACTAAAGAGCTCCAATGCAAGCTGAACATAATCAGTGCTCAATATATAACACTGAAAAGCTCCACATTGTCTGGCTAACACTGTCCTCCCACAGTCAGTTTCACACAATGCTTTGATGAAAAGAACATCAGGAGTTTCCTTGTTTTTGTAAAAGAGGAATATTAAAAGATGTATGTAGGAACAACATATTAAAAAGACAGAGTGGAAATCTAGCAGAAGGAATACATGAACACCTGAGTGAACGTAATATTATTTTGATGATCATCACATTTTTGGGTTGATATCTGACTTTAAAGAACAGGACAAAGAGTCTACAGTCATGCTAGCTGCTTTGTGAGGCTTAATGTCTGCACAGTGGTGCTTTGGCTAACATGAGCATGCTAACATGATCACAATGGCAATGCTAACATTGTCATTCATTTTGCAACAGTGTCATTCGTTTTTCAGGTCATTCAAAAATGTTGACAAATCAAAACTGATGATGGCGCTCGATGAAAAGTTAAGGGATCACCAAAGTCATTAAAGTCCATCTAAAGCGTGAAACAAATGTCTGCACCAATTGCCATGGGAGTCCATTCAATAGTTTCACACACAACCTCATGGCGGGACGAGATGGAAAGTCAGGGGTTCACCAAAGTCATTGAGCTTCAACCTCTGGGGACCATGAACGCTGTACAAAAGTTGGTGCAAAGCCATAGATTAGACTTTTAGATATTTCACTTGTGTTAAAGGAAAGGTCAGGGGATCAAAAAAGTTCCTAGAATACACCCTCTAGGCACCATGAATGTCTGCACAAAATGCGTCATATATTAGTGGCGATATTTCAGTCTAGACCAGACAGACAGAAAAGATCGACTGACATTGCCGTCCCTCGAGCCACACCACCATACGGCTAAAACTCATTAACATAGACAATATCTTAGGGTCTCAATGACACCTGTGATATGAATTCCTCATTTAGCTTTGCAATAGTTGTATTTATTGTAAATGATCGGAATGCCAGACACTTCTTTTTGCAGCAAAATAAAACGCACATCGATAAAAAGCTTGAATTGTCTCAAAGTCTACAGTGCATGCAACTTTGACCTTACAATTACGAAGAAAATAAGTAGAATGTGGTGAATCTACACCGACTGGTTTTAATGAGCATCCTCGACTTGAACATCTATACAATTTCCAAGACAACATTACTACCAGTCAACCCTCGGGGCATACAAGACACTTACAGTGAAGGTGTGAAGGCAAACACACTTTTTTCGAAGAGGAGATGTTGCTGTCTTGCATCATGCATGTTTGCCTGTGATGATATAATTTTATTTTATTCTTTCTCGTAGTATTTCATAAGATTAGGCAACAGCATATACTGAAGAGAGGGGATTATCTCATTTATTTTAGTCTTTGCTGAAATATCATCATGCAGCCTCATGAAAAAGGCATTAGAGCTCAAAGAAAAGCTTAAAATTCCACTTTATGTAACACATTCCAGCAGTGTTTCCTCATTGTCGTCAGAAATACTGCAGCGCACTCTGCCTTAATCCTTGACAATAGTGCTTTTATTTCCTGTATTATTCTTCAGGGTGGCAGGGAAGCGTGCATTGAAGAGAGAGGAGATTCTGGGCCGATCACCAGTCTGTCACAGGGCTGATTCCACATTTAAAATCACATGAGGATGAATTATACTCCAGGCTACTCTTTGAAATCATAATAGGAAGCAGAAACAGCCTTGGCCATGTATGTTTGACTCCAGTTTCCATTGAGTGCCGAGAACAAATGATGCACGCAGACACACAGCTAAAGCAAGGACGACAAAGCAAAGCATAAGAATTCAGTATGTGGAAGAGAAAACAAAATACTGCAAGGAAACCCACACAAACATAGGGACAACATGGAAACGCCACACAAAGTCAGGATGATGTATCAAAGGGGTGAACAGGAGGGGATAGGATGGGATCTGGGGGCATGTTGTAAGATCAATCCACTTTATATTGCCACTACTTTCACAACAATAGTCATTTGTAGAAGGAAACTCTCTGTGATGGAGACCATACTGAAGCAAAGAAAAGAAACAATGCTGCAACTTGACATTTTTTGTGAGGATCTTGAACAAAAGATTGAACGATTAACAATTATGCAGCATGGTGTCATTAACACCCCATCACCAAAGGATGACACATCCTCGCCACACTGGAATCAAGTGTCGCTCTTCTTAACTGGAGAGTTATAACGCGCGAGGCTTGGCCTGAACACAGTGAATAATGCATTATGGAGAGAGACAGACGTGAGATGGAAGGCAGTACTTGAAATAATATCAGATGATGGCAGAATGCCGTAGACAATGGTTCATTTAGGATTGTTTTGATTAATTAAATAAATATGATTTTTTTTTGAGCATTTCATTAATTTTGTCTTTCTTTGATGTCATGAAATGAAAGCATCATTCATATGCCCCCCGAGGCTGTATTACGTGTTTTTGCTTTTACAGTCCGTTCATGCAAGCCCATGGTCCAGTGTACACAACCTTTTTCAGATTAATCAAAGAAAGCAAGCACAAATACACACCTGCAGATCATACGTTTTTGTTTTGTAACTGCCATATCGTTTATTTTTAAATCAAGTGTGTTTTTGACATGAGATTAAGGGGTTTCTGTAAAAATACATTTTCATGCACCTAAACTGATATAGTTCTCACCTGAGCATCTGTAATTCATCAACACATTCTGCAGACTGACTTCTGCTGCACGTTCTGTAGATTGCTTTATAACAGATCCTGAAGCTCAACACTTGTGATCCCTTAGTTTGTACAGGTTTTATGATTATGCTCTTGACTGATTAATGCGTTTGATTAATTCGTACTACTGATGTTTTCATTCTTTACAGTTACAATTATGTTCAATATTATATAATTGAATTGCTACTTCTATGACCCTATTCTTTACTGCTGTTTGTTACCTTTTTAAAAATAGTTGCTTTGTTTTTATGATCTTAACTCTGCACACCTCTAAAATAAGGCTGCTGTTCCCATGTGTTCTATCTGAGTGTAATAAGTTTCAATAATTTAAGTGCATAGGTTATATTTCTTTCTATACCAGTTGTGTTTCTGAAAATGTAATGGAATGTACCATAATATGACAATGTTAGTTTTAGGAGTATTGCTCAAAATTGCTAATTTCTGCCATTATATCTTGTAAAATATATATGATTGTGCACTGAGTTTTCGACTGGTAATTTTCTGGAATAATCGAGCATAAATCTAGTAAACAGTTGAACCTGCAAGTTGCTCTTTTAACAGAATGTTGGCAAACTCACCACCACAGTGATTTCAAACAAAAAACAATATTTTGCACTGCTATTTTAACTTTATTAACCTGATTTACCATGACTTTCATTTTATTTCATTTTATTTCATTTTATTTCATTTTATTTCATTTTATTTCATTTTACACAGAGCACCAACAACAAAACAAACGCTTTTTCCAGTCGGCTAATTTGATTGGTTCATAGATATCTCCGAGCTCTCCTTCTAATCTCGCGATACTACAGATCCTTCCCAGTGAGAAGCAGATCCTGAGCGAGCTGTAGTCAGTCGCTGTTGTGGCTGGGAGGCAGCACAGTCAGCCAGTCTCTTCGCGTGAACCTTGATTCAAACCTGAGGGGAAGCAGGAGTCTTTTAAACTAACCGACCAACCGAAAACAACAACTACTTCTGGTGGCTCCTAAACAAACACCGGCTTTTTTTCAGGACACCTTTAATAGCAGGTAAGATTGCTAACGTTACGTCTCGTTGGCTCCTTTCTGTCCAGCTCAGTGTTGACTCTCTGGAATGCAATACCCCTGTTAGCTTGTATGCTAACGTTACATCTGCTTAGTATAAAGTAGCTGTTGACTGGCTTACTAGCTAGCTTCGCTAGGTCTTCCTGCCTGCTCCTCACCAAAAATATAAGCGTTTTACGTTATTGTAGCTTTTGTGACTACGCGACGATGTGATGACAGGCTTTTTTTGTGAATGGACCAGATCAGAAACTGACAAACTTAACTTGTGCCACCCGTTAGCTAACGTCCAGTCCTCTTTGGTTTTAAAAGGCAGTTTTGCTGTTTGTTTTCCAGTAAAGATGAGTTTTCACCAGTAACTCGTTGCCACAAAATAGCTCCTTTTCATTGCAAGTTTACCCTGATACTAGTATCTCTTAATGTGCAGTAACTTCTCCATCCTCAAAGATTCTTCCCCCACCTACAAGCGCCACGCATTACTGCAGCTGTCCTGTTATTAGAGACTAAAGGTAAAATACCACTTTGTGTAATTGTGCTTCTGGTAATACAGCAATCAGTGGCACTACATGTACTTTTTAGTGGTCCTTGAATATACATCTTAAAGTGTCTTTCCAGACCAGTCCTTTGCAGCCTAATCCCTCTATGTTTGGTAACTACACAGCTGTTAACAGAGTGCATTGTTGAGGATCTGATGTAGACTGCATGAGGCTATTTTCAGGGTACTGACATTGAGTTAAGTGACCCATACTCTGTATTCATACTGATGCAAGTTCAAAATGTACTATGTATGTACATAGAAACTAAAATGTACATACATACCAAAATAAAACGGTACAATTTAAAGGAGAAAAATAAATAAAGTGGAATGTGCTAATGAGGGCGTAAGGCATTAATGAATTTGTGGGGTTACAATGTTCCAAATTACAAGCAATGAATTATGCATTTTCTGATCCCTTAAGGGCCTTGAACGTACCACTGAACAGTACATTTCGTGCCCCTGGATATCTGATTGCTGTATTACCAGAAGCACAATTACCCAAAGTGGTCTTTTACCTTTAGTGTCTAATAACAGGACAGCTGCTGCAGTAGTGCGTGGCACTTGCAGGTGGAAATATCGTGGAGAAAAATCTTTGAGGATGGTTCTTCTACTTTGGCATTTCTGTACTGCAGTGTTCACAGGCCACATAGCATACTCCTCATGTACTATGTTTATTCCCTTTTGTTTTTTTAAATGTGATGAAGGCTAAGTGGCTGACCCTTGCAAAGTGTGTGATTTCTGAATCTCCTCGTGTCCTGAACACAACAAATACGCTCACGTCTGTACTATCAAATAGCCGGTCGGATGAAAGGAGCGAGTAGAGTGGCTTCACTTTTATGGCTGATTTAAGGAGATCAAGATTCAAATGGTAGTGATGGATGTTCTGCATCAGGTCTTTCTGCATACAGCTATGATTTACATTTCATATGTCTACACCACCGGCTATACAGAGTAGTTTTTTTATTACAGTGACTGACTATCAAATACCTTAAATGCTTCACATTTCACTCAAGAGCCAGCTGAAACATGTTTCACTCATCACACGCCTACTTTCCTCAAAAATTCCCATGTATGTATGTATATATATGTGTGTGTATATATATATATATATATATATATATGTGTGTGTGTGTATATGTATATATATGTGTGTGTGTATGTGTATGTGTATATGTGTGTGTGTATGTGTGTGTGTGTATATGTGTGTGTGTATATGTGTATATGTATGTGTGTATGTGTGTATATGTATATGTGTGTGTGTGTGTGTATATGTATATATGTGTGTGTGTGTATGTGTGTGTGTGTGTGTATATGTGTGTGTGTGTATGTGTGTGTGTGTGTGTGTGTGTGTGTGTGTGTGTGTATATGTGTGTGTGTATATATGTGTGTGTGTGTGTGTATATATGTATATGCACAATAATAATTTGACTATACTCAGTTGAGATAAGATGATACACTGAATATGGAAGTTATTATGTGCACGCCATTGACTGATTAGTGATTTTAGCGACATGCGTGAGAGTGTGAACAAGGCAAGTCAGACTGTTTTGGCAAAAGTTTTAAAATGTAATAAATTCAGGGGGAAAAAAACATGTTTCGTAAAACTTTCTTTGTGTTCCACATCAAAACAAAAAAAAGTATTTTGAAAATGATTTCTCATACTGAACTTTTCCCATTTAACCCTTTTCTTTCCTTGGAGAGATGCGGTTTGAACTTTTTAGTTTTAGTGAACTTTACTTCAACGTAAATATGATGTGTGATCACCCGGAGACATTACTGCTTCACTTACAATCTATAAATCTACGGCAGGCATTCTGTCAACTTTGGCAACCTTAATCCCTGGCAGCCAGCCTGGCAACCATTTCTAAAAGTTGCTGCCGGGTGCTTTCTGGTTTCATTCCATTCTCTGACTCTACACATGAACCAGAAGGCAGCGGAGTGAAGCCGATGCAAGCAGTAGTTTAGAAAGTAGAAGACTCACATTTTAAAGGCGGAAGAGAAGATCACTAGTTTTCATGGTATGAATAAGAAATGTGTTTCCAGGTATTTATTTATGTTTAATATTGCTCCTCATATTCCATTGTGCCATCAATACGTTTTCTGCTTGTTGGCACACACTCATCTCGTTATAATGATTAAATTAATTCAAGTCAATGCTAACAATCTAAATGCTGTCTGGATTCAGCTCTTCACATTTCACATTCTAGTAACTGTGTGTGTGTGTGTGTGTGTGTGTGTGTGTGTGTAGTAATGAGAGTTTTTGCATAAATACCTTTACTTTTGATTGACTTAACTACTCACACTTTATCACACACTTGGAGCAACACACATAAAAGCACAATCTGCAAATATTCACTCTTAAATTAAAAGCTTTCTACTTCAAGCACTGGCGTTGATAGGTTTGTTTATCCATGTGGATAAATATATGATAAATATACAGTCATGTGAAATTTACATTGTATGTCACTGGTCACATCGTGCCTTTGCTTTTTGTTTCACACTACTGGAGATAATTAGTAAGTTTTTGTTTCATTGTTTGTTTCTTACATTGTTATTAGATTCATCTAATATGAATATGGTGCTAGCTTTAAGCAGTATATTTAACCATTGCTTATTTCCTGGTTTGCATCTTTTTAAGCTTGGTTTTGCAGAATTATAGCTTTAGTCTACTTACCGCCTAAAGCTGCTTAAAACTAACTGGTGCACCAGTTGGAACCAGCTGGCTGTTGGGGGGAAAAAATGTCATTAGTGACACTTAATAGAAAGAAGAATGAGAACTTATGTGTATGATTTTATAGTTTGGTATATGGTTTCATAGGCAGGCCTTCCAGAAGTATCTTAGGAACAAAACCCTGTTCCAGAGAGTGCGAGTGCTATTGTTGAGAGGGAGAGGGGGGGGCGTCAGATTGCAGCAACACTGACACAAGTTGGCAGCTTGCTAATTAGGAAGTCGGCTAATCAGAACACAGCGTTGATAAAAAGTGCCTAGAAAGACTGAATTGCATTGGCCTTTATCACTCTGCAAAATATCTACAGTCTGTGAACACTATTGAATAGATAATACAAGCAAATACTTCAATAGGAAGAGGGGAGATTCTGAATTAGACTTGAAATACCAAGAACAAATTTAGACTCAAACAAAGCGCTTTGAAATCCATAAATCTGAGCACCTGAGCGGAGTAGTCCTTTAGTCACTGGTATTGATCAACAACTCCATACGCCCCTCTCAGATCTATGACGGCTATGTCCTGCTGTGCTACAAAATGTGCCTTTTTCAAAAGTTAGTCTTCCAGCAGATAAAACCCCATGCAGCAGCATGTTTTTAAATCCACTTCCACACTACAGTTCTGTTCTATGTACTCTGTTATTGGATTTAAATGTCTATTCTGATATGTTTCTATGTATTAATACACGCAGTACTGCAATTTAGTCTTCAGTTTCCTGGATGACTGTGCCTCTGATATTTTGGCGTCGTCATTCCATAATACACGTATGCTTTTTTTTCCTCATACAATCCACATACATGCATGCATTCATATGGATATTCACAGTCACACAGCCCTATAGATGCAGCTCTGATCTCTGAGCATGTTGCTGTGTAGTTCATAATTCCTCGCGTCTTTTAACTGCAGCGTCTACGAGCACAGTTTCACCAAATCCTCATGATTCTGTGGTGTTCACATGTCACAGTTGTAGCTTTAAAACCCATATCCCCCCCCCCCCCCCCCTTCAGTGTGTCATCTGCAAAAGATATTACATATCCAGTGCTATCTGCTGAGTTTGGCAGAGTGCAGTTTTGTGTCGCCGTGCTCTGATTTATATTGTTGATGTAAGTCCTTCCGAAGCCATTTCAATCTGTTGTCTGATGAGTGCCCTTAATCATCACATTTCACCAGGCGCCACGAAACAGTCAAGGGTCCTTGTGGCTGAAGTTCTCTTGTCTCGTTTCAAATGCGTGGTCCGTTTTTTAAGAAATTGAGGCGCACTGAAAGCTGTGAAATGGTGTGTTTTCATACTGAAACCCACTCATTCTGGTCCCCTTTTCTGTAGCACTCTCACTGCAGAGTGGGAGCAAAGTAGAAGCCACGGAACTTGTACCTGAGACCTGCTCTCTGAATCAGCCAGCTGCCTGTAAACCAATATCATTATCCTGCTGTTAGGCCTGAGCTTTTTGCCAAGTCTTAACATGTCTGTCTCAACAAGAACCAACAGCATAAAGATTTTATCTTCAGCCAGATGATGCTTCCAATGTAGTAAATCATATTTTGTTCTTGGCCCTAAAGCAACTACCAGTGTGATGCGATTCCAGCAAATATAGGGCATTTCCTCCTTATTATGTTAGTTTCTGGATATTTCTATAAGTTAAATTTTCTTTATATTATAATCAACTAATTATACATTTGTAATGATGGAAAAACAAAGCTAATGTAACATTTATTTTCATCCGTGTTCACAGGACCTCATTGTGTTGTGTGTTTATCATATTAATGAAGTTTTAAAGGAAAGGTCTCTGTGAGGCTTTCCCATCTGTTTTCTACCAGCAGCCCGAAAAGAGATAAGGCCAAATTATAAAACATTAGAATATCTATCAATATACGGTACTTGTTTTTTTTTAATTGTTCTGTGGTGTCATCAGCATTCAGTTTGCGAGCCTTAGATCTGCTTGCTTGCTGCCTCTCACTGACTAAATAATCGTAACTTAAACAGCTTTTTCTTTGTTCCAGGTTTGTAATTGTGTGACGGGAGAGGTTTACATAGGGTTGGTAAAAACACCAAGTCACTATACAACGACAATTCCTCAGCCAGCACAGAGTTTATTAGTGTTTCTGCCAAAGTAGCTATCACTGTAATATCGGTGTGATGAAGTACAGAGACCTCATTCACAGGATTAGCTAAAAAGCAGAAAATGGCCTATATACTATATTTCCTGATATATTACTTTATGATATGAATCACATCTTTTCAACTTGAGACTTGATCCATATTGCCCTCTCCTCGTGGCAGACGAGAGATGATCAGATGTGGGTTGTTTGTGACCAAGCTGGCAGCTGACAGCTCCACTGTTGATTCTCCCTTTTCTTGCTGAAGTTGACAAGAAAATCCTCGTTAAATTATCCATTTCTTTCCCGCTCCTCACCACCTCGCCTCCCACCATCGAGCATGGAAGCAGTCCAACCTGCCGTCTTGTGTATGCTGGTCCTTTGAGACCCTTTATTGCTGGGATCCGCTTGAATAGCCAGCTGAGTGGATGTTTGATATTGATAAAACAGGCTAGGATTTATCTCCACTTTACACCAAGGAGCTTTTTTTTAATGTTTTCTTCTTCTTCTCAGCAGGGAGCTGACCCATCTGGGACTCTTTAGTCCTCCTCCACACCCGTGAAGGAAGTTTCACAATTTCTTTGAATAGCCAGTCAGATGGATGGATGGCTGATCTATAGTATGTTTGCTGCAGCAAGACGTATTCTGCAAATATTTTGTGAAAATCAGAGAATTGTAAAAGCATGAATAATATTTGATCATTCTATTTCATCTATAAAATCATAATCTTAGAGATATATAGTTCAGAATCAGCATACATGTAGGGGTAAAATGCATATATAAATCATTGAAATGAAATTCCGAAGTAGGATTTAAAAACAAGTGTCATATGATGGTTGTTTACTCTCTTTCCATACAGTTAAAATACAAAGTGCCTGATGTTTTCTCTCTCATCGGGCACTAAACCACTCCCCACTCCAACCTGCTATGTCAACTTCCCCTTTCTCTCCACATAGGTGCTTCCATTGAAAATAAAGTGCCGTTTTAAATTCTTGCCATGCCATCTTGCCATCTTTAATGTGTTGAGGAAACAAAGGTTCACAGCACAAATAGGAAACTGAAGTGAAAAAGAATGTCACTTGTATTTGTTGCTTGGTTTTCCATCAGAATAGCACCTCTTTCAAAGAATAGTTGCTGGCACCAAGCTGTTACACCATCTTCCCTCAGCCTAAATGTCATTGATGCGTCTTCTACCCACAGGATGTCATTTTCTGCCCCACTGCTGTAGCTGCTTGAGCTTGCTCATGCTGAGACTTTAGTCTCTAATGCATTGAAAAGCCAGGTTGTCCTTCTGCTTAATGACAGACTAACGAACAAAGGGCCGCTCTGTCTCGGCTGCATGCATCACACGTCCTGAACCTCTGTCTTCTCTATAAAGTTCATTAGGAACTCAACATTATGCACTTACGGATCAGGTGACGATTCGATGGTATTATGCAGGGACCAGACTTATACTTTGTGTTTTGGAGATGATCATGAGCAATTCAAAAAAAGGGCACCCAATGCTCATTTTTGTTCCCTACTCCCTACATCTGGCTTGTCAGGTGATTATCTAGCTGATGTCACGTAGCCTGGTCTCTGCATTGGATTGCAGATGTTCATAGTGTCGACCTCTGTATTGATGTGTCAGTGTTTGAAGATGGATATTTTTTCTCTTGTTGCTTGATGGTGGTTTAGAGACATTGTAATACAACTTCTCCCAGATTGTCTTTATGTTGTTGCTCTATGATTGCCATCTACATTTGATGATTGACTTTACACATTTTATAAACTGACTTATGTTGTGGCGCTGTTGTTAGCATTGTCAGAGCAATCATGGTTTGAAAGTTAGTTCTACTTCTCGAAGGACGAGAACGCTCACAGCCCAACAAGCGCTTCATAATGGCTGCCTTTGTTTTGCAGCCTTCATTCTGTGTTAATTCTTGGCAGTGGGTTGGATGAGTCCGGGCTCGCTGTGGGACACTGCTGTTGTAAACCGTTGCCCTGTGACCCTCGTAGAAGAGCCAAACACGGCAGTCTTCAAAGGCACCACGCAGACAGCTTATGTCTGCATACTTTGGACTCATAACCCCCCCCTCCCAAGGCACGTTCCTCTATACTAAATACCAACCCACCCCCCTACAACAAAAGAGTTGCCCGCAGGCATGCAGACAGATATGGACCTACGCTCCAGTCAGTCTCATTATTCACCATACTTTTTGGGCTTTCAGTGAGCAAGTCTTTCAGAAAAAAGAACGTGTCCAACACTGATTTTGTATTGTGGATTAAGAGCCAGTAGGTCCAAGGAACTGTACCACTCTACGGGGAGCGAGATCCTCTGATTGGCTGGCTCATGATCATGTGTGATCTTGTGCCTTTGCCGTCTGTCAGTGTCTGTACCCAAACCCAAGAACCCCTTCATACATGTTGGGTTAGCCGCACATTCAAGCCAATAATGTAGCGCCGTTCTTCCCGGCCACAACGGTCTCTTGCAGCGGTCTGAATTGTCTATTCAATGGCAGTAAATAGAGATGCCACCGGGTTGTCTCGCAGCTTGTGTTCTGTGCAACCAAAGTTAATAACACGTCTTGTGTTACACTGACAAGCTGAATGCTTCCCACTTCAATCGTTTTTTTTTAACTCTCTGCAGACTTCCTGTGTCACTCACTTGTTCAAAAAATTGTAGTCAATAATGGAATTGAGGTTTATTAAAAAAAACTTAATTTGGCAACAGCTGCACAAAAAGCTTGTCTACTACTCCTGTGTTGGTGTTTGTGCAAATAGTTGTTTTTTTCTGCTACTTTGTATTAATTATGCGTCGTCAGATTTCCAGTCTCATTCTCAAAATCGTGGCCATAGTGACTGAGTCATGCTGTGGACTCACCACCTCTGCTGTCGAGATTTGGGACACAAGGCAAAAAAACAGAAGTATCTGGGCAGCTTCAGTGATATCACTTAACACTCATCTCTTGGTCCGTCTGACAGTAAGTAGGCCCCAGATGAGCTCATTTAAAGAACTGCGTAGCGATCTACTTCAAGGACAACTTGCCAGTTAGTCCACACAGTTGTGCAAAGTTAGCATGACCCATATTTCAATTTCTATTTTCCATCAATGCCAAAAAGAGAAACTAAGTAAGGTCTTCACATAAACGAGTACTGGCAACATAGTATTTTACTTGACTAAATAATAATTCAAAGTGCTCTGTGGTGTCAGATGGCTCGTGTTTAGATCACTGAATAGGAATGTATTAAGTCTCCTTTCCTTTGCTTTATTTATGTATGCACTGATTGCGTAATGCTCATAAGCCACAATCAAATTAGATCAACATATCACCAGGAACATTTCTGCTTCATTAAATAGATGGATAGCTTGGAGAGAGAGAATGACATCCTGCAAAGGGCCCTGGAATCGAACCCGGGCCGCTGCAGAAAGGACTTCTAAATATCATCGAATGTATATCAATAATCTAAATGCATGCTGTATGCACTACACCAGGTTTAGCTCCCATGGCGCCGTGATATAAGGCATTTTGTGAAGAGGTATCCGCAGGAAGTGTTGAGTTTGCGTTTATATTTGATTAGTTTTGAGAGAGTTCATCATAGAGCTAAAACTAGTCTGATAATGGATCGGCAGGAAATCAAACGGCGACCGTTGTGATTGTCAATTAACTGTTGCAGCCATTTTTCAAGCACAAGTGCCAAACAGTCTCCGGTTCCTGAATCTCAAATGTGATGCTTTTTTGCTGCTTTTTCTTTGTCTTATATGAAAGGGAATACTTGACTGTTGGACAGACAAAGCAAGCAGCTTAAAACGGTTATGATGGGTATACCTTTAATTCATTTTTTTGGTTCTTTGTCAAAGAAGGAAAGTAGCTCGCCAGACGAATAACTTATGCCTACAAATCACAATATATTGTTTTATATGAAGGAGTTCTTCTCCATCCAGTTTGATAATTGAAGCGCTTAGTGCATGAAACTTGTCTCTGGGCTGCCATTTGAGCCGTCCACTCTTATTACCCAGTGCAGCTAAGTGATGTCTTAGTTAATTGTTGTAATGGCCATCTTTACAACTCAACAGCCTCCAAAATTGCAAAACTGGGGGACTACTGAAGCTCTCTCATCTTCCCTTAACTTCCACAACCCTCCTCTGCTTCGCCTCCGTGACATTCACACTTGATTAGGCTTGCAAATGAAGTTTTCCTTCTTTTGAGGGAGGAGGCGCGACCTTGGCCCCAGAGACCTGTTAAGTCTTTATTGGATTGGCCGGACATATTAAGCTGGGAGGCTGTCCCAGCTGTGTTTCTGCTCCAGCGTCATCAGCACTCTTGTTTCAGCTTCTCTTCTGTCGCCTCGTGCCTGGACTCTTGGAAGCATCTAATTACTTGAGATAAAGATTAACTACTTGTGGTCAAAAGAGACCCCATTTGTGGGTTGATTTGCTGTAAAACTGCCCAATCTTTTCAGCCTCTTCACTTCGAATAGCTTACTGGAACAACTAAATATATCAAAGCTATTAATAAGTTATTAATTACACCTGTGCTTGTACTTGTATTAAATACCCACACTGAGAAAGGTCTGTTTTTTACCGTAAGGCTTGTAACAAGAACTTTGATATAGATTGCTCGTGTTATCCAACATTTCCAGTAGTCTTGTTAATAACAAAGAGTTACCTTTCTCACAGGAGACACTTTCTCAGTTACTGATAACATTAACAATGGCTCTGTTCTTAGGAAGTTTTTCATGATTTAATGCTAATTTTTGAAATGATCTTAGTTGTTGTTGTGCCACCGTACCGATCTATCTGCATCGTGTCTCGTTAATTATGGCGTTGAGCGAAAAACATCGCCCACACTCGAAAGCATTTCACTTCCTTTTGATGCACCAGAACAGAGTAAATGTGTGTCATCTGTTAGAAATGTGCTCCTGCTTCCTCCAACAGTCAAGAGACATGTTGGGCAGGTGAACTGGAAGCACTGAAATGACTATAGATGCCCTTTGCAAGAGTCAACGCTTTTGCATTCAGTGAGTTATTACAGCGTTATTCTGCTTGTAAGTCTCAGCAGAGTGCCAGACGACGAAGATGTAAAAGTGCCTTTTTGTTCTCAAAGTTTCGAACAGGCTTTCGTCGATCAGGCAAACGCAAAGAGACTGCCTTCAAAACAAGGTTCTACATTTCTTCTACATCAGAATTTGGATGACTGAGATCGATTTTAGAATTCCTCTTTTGATTGGTCAAAAGCTAATTGTATTTTATTTTTTACAGCTAATTTTAAATTTCCTTCAGATTGGTGGTTGTTACAATAAACCCCAACACTCGGTCACTTGTAGTGTTTTGGCCAAGCCACAAGTATACAGACTCCTTCAGATGGCCCTCTTCCACCAGTGATCTCCTGTTAGTTAATGTGAGCGTCGAGCCAGCAGTATGAGCTGTTCATGACCATTTATTTTTGCACGAGAGTTTAATGATCCCCCTTTTTTTTCTTTTTACATTTGCCTTCTCATTATAAAGTCGATAAGCTACGGGAATGCTGCCTGCAGAAAAGGGAGTGAGTGCTGCTGCTGCTGCCGTCTCTGCAGAGCTCCACATATGAAGAAGTGCAGCTGAATAAATAGTCTTTGCTGTACCATCACAGCTCGGGCTTGTCTCCTCTCTCCTCTCACTGTAAACCCGATCCCATGCCTGAGTAGCACATTAGCCATTCAGCTCAGCTCTGACGGCCCTGTTGGCGATGACGAATTAGATTTACCATCGCTATCTCAAAGTCATATCTCCAACCCCCTTTATCCATCTAATATAAAACCGACACTGTGATTATACAACCGGGGAAAGAGCCTTGCTTGTGCTGGACAGGGAAAATGGAAGGCTACTGCACATATAGATGAAAAAACGAGCTTCTTTAGTTGTTCAGGGTTTTGTTTACTCTACAGTCATTTGAGATTTCCCCATGAACTCTCGTTTTTCCTAATTACTGACAGGTTTAGTGTTGACTTATAACCTATAAAATCCAATGCATTGTATTGTGGGATTGTTGATCGATGGTAGTTTTTTTTTTTTTTTTTTTCTTCCATTGTGGGAATTCTTGAGGGCACTATATTAAATATAAGCATAAATATCACACTTTGAATTTGGCCACTCAAATAAGATGGCGGAGGGTAAATATAGTGCATTATACACCGTGTGTGCAGTGAATTAATGCTACAACTCCACCTGTGGCCTTTAAAATGGACCAGGCCACTCCTTTTTTATTACATTTTTTAAACATTTCTTTGAACAGTTTAACTGATAGCGCTGTTAACTATTTTTACCTAACTGGATCGCGTCTCAAAAATTCATATTTCATGTGTATACTTGCATTATAGCTAGCTGACCATGGTGTTGACATACAGACAGAGAGAGAGAGAGAGAGAGAGACTTCAGACACACAGTGGACATTTGGACCGTGTCAGAAGTGTTACAGCCAAGCCACACGGACGTTCTGGGTTACAGACGGAGTAACAATCTGTTAAACTTGTGAACGGTGTCAAAGGATTGGAGTGGCCTTGTTGTACAATGTTGTACAAAGTAGTTATTGGTCTTCAGTAACCTTGCAGAATTAAGCGCAGACGAGGTTGCGTACCTCGCCCATTGTCAGACATGTTCCTTCTTGTTGCTGGATTTCTGTTGAATTCTTGAGTTTGGTGAGCACTTGCATATCGAATCTCACAACAGACTCTTGGTTAGCTCCACTGTGACTCTTTAAGGTCTCGGCGGTTTCTTTCTCATATTGAATATGGAAGTCTGATGTGGTTTCACTAAAGATTAAATTAAAGCTTCAAGGGCAACAAGCTGCTTAGTTCTGTGACAGAAGGAAGGTCGCATCGAGCACAATCTAATCTCTTTGCAAAGTGGTTAATTTTCTCAGTGCCGTTATTAAATCAACATGTTTGTCTATGAGTCACACCAAGAAGAAAAAAAACACGTCATGTCTTTAAATCGTTCAGTGGGAACCTGCGGTTTCTGTGATTATTCCTGCAAACACCGCTGGTGATCAAATCATTTCATGATTTCAAGATCTGGGGGCGACCAGGGCCGTCCTTCAATCAGAGGATCGGCGGTTCGATCCCCGGCTCCGCTAGTCGCATGTCGATGTGTCCTTGAGCAAGACACTTAACCCCTAAAAGCATCTGATAAATGACTGTAATGTAATGAGGAACCTGACCTCCGATTCGGCTAAAGAGAATTTGTCGAAACGCTTCCACGCCCTCATACCCCCAAAAACAAGTTCTGCTCTGCTTCCTGTCCCCTTCCTTCCTTCTCCGCGCCCTCATTGCTGCCCAGCAGAGGACAGACCGGAAACGTCTGTACATTTGGGTCTCGTTATCTACAGATGCTTCCTTTTCGACACAGAGCAAAGAAGCCGTTGCAGCACTGACGTCACTTATTAATGCTGTAAATGTGGTCTGCATTTGGACAACACTGGAAGAGAGACAACAGCCTTACTTGAGTGTCCTTGTTATGATAAATGACCCGAAACATCATGGTGTCCCACTTTCCTCATTCTTCCATTTCTGTCTCTCAGTCAGAAGTCTTGACATTTTACGAGCGAGTCTCTCTGATTGAGGCATAATGATAAATGCATATGCAGAATGAGTAACCGCTGCCACCCTCCTCTCTCAGGAGCCCTTTGTTCCCCCGTCTTTATTTCCTCATTCCGTCATATCTGCAGGAGATTGAGCGATATATATACCATCAAAGCTTTTTACGAGGCTTCCCACTCTCTTCCAAAATCCTTTTGATTTCCGACAGCGCGAGCTGCTTAATATTCCAAACTAGTCGGTGGCCTTTTCAGAGAACTAACAAGGTTCTGAAGATGCAAGTCTTGTCTTCGTGTGAAAGGCAGCTGGGGCACAGCCCTCTGCTTTTCCCAAAAACACACGGAGGTGTCTGTGCTACCAACAAGCTTCAGAGCCGTTGGTCAGATACACGGGGGCCGGACATGTTCTCCTGTCAGCTGACTTTCTGTACTTGTTCTGCAAGAGTGCCCGTCCATGGACATGTTTTCCTGCACTCCAGGTTTGGCCATCTTATTTTTATTGTCTTATTTTGGGTGGTTGTGGGAGTCAGGAAATCCTAGTTTGTTTGTTTTGATTCATTAAAAGAAATGCAATATTTGGTTTAAGCAGACCTATTCCATTTCAGAACTGAAATATTAAGTAAATAATTGATTAGAGGATCAACAGGAATGTAATTGGCAGCTATTTTTATATTTCATAAATCGTTTCAGATCATTTTCATTTAAAAATATATCTCATTCACCGGTCCCAGATACTAGAATTTGAAGAATTGCTGTGTTTATTTTCTGTTTTATACTTTTGTAAAATAAAAAAAACAAAAGCAGAAGACGTTATCGTGGGCTTTTAGAAAATTGTGATCACATGATTGACATTTTGTGGACGAAAACAATGAATCGCTTATGCATGAAAATAATCATCAGATTAATCGGTATTAAAAATAATCATCCAGCAGACCTCCGTTTAACCAAGCACACGATGAACTCAACTCCAGGCCAGTCGCACAATGAAATATCTGGGGAATGAAGACTGAAGTGAGCTCTACTTTGGTGGATGTCAGACTGCACCCAGCGTCTCTTCTCTGAGCGCTCCGCCGTTTTGGTGCGGCGGCATTGCTGCCAGAAAAAGACACGATGTGGACACAGGCCCTGAGTTTACAATTTCAGCCTTTGCATATTTGATGAGATGATTTATTGCCTTTGCTAAAGGTTGTTGTGTATGTGTTTATTTAGTCGCTTCTTCTGTGACTTATCGCTGGAATCCGACGGTAGAGTCTTTCCGGCGGCAGCGTTCGCCTTCGAGCATGAAAGCAGAGTTCACTACAGAGAGCGCCACAGTCTTGACAGGCACCAAGGGTATTTACTCAGCTTCCGAAAACTTCCAAACTCCTATTTACTTTCATCTTGGCTTCCTCTTGCAAGCTTGCCTTTGCTGCCTCCCACTCCCAAGTATTATCCTTTCATCCCGTTTCTTCACTTCAGAGTTGGATTGCAAAAGCAGGAGTGGCTTTCAGAGATACTTCAGTTCTCAAGTTTCTCTCTCTTTCTTTCCCTCCTCAGAGCCTGTTTGTGCTTGTTGCGTCATCCTTTAACTGTGGCACTCCAACGCTGACATCTAATGACCGAATGCAAGAAGTAGCTTAGACTGTGTTTACGTAAACGGTGTAACTAACTCGTGGTGCTACAGGTGAAGTGTGGAAGTATGTCGTCTTTCTTTCAGGGACTTCACACGTGGAAAGCAGACCGAGCATGGGAAAGAAGAGAGCAAACAGTGGGAGAACAGCTGCACCCAATCTGGGCACAAAAAAGGGAGCGACAGAGCCCCCAAATATATGCAAAGCACCACTAAATAACATCAGAATTTACTGTCTATATCCCTGAACACTTGTGACAACCACAACGCATCTCCCAGCGTGTGACGCAGGCCCACTGAAGCCCTCATTGTTCGCTAAATCCAGTGTGAAAATTACCCTAATGTTGGGAGAGGTTGGCATGAGGCCAGAGCTTTTAGAGAATATGCCCCCCCCCCCCCCAAGTTTGGTTTTTTTGCAGGGTGAATTAAAGATCTTTATTTTTGGTCTATGCATATTTCTTTGATGTAAGTAGACCAGTTTAAATATAGAAACCTTGTATTCTTTCACTGCAGTTCATAAAATATTCTAGATATATTCCAGATTGTCTCATGTCTATGTAATGAGCAACAGTTTCATTTCCATTTTCAAGAGTGTTTAATTTAGAACACGCGTAGTATAACATAGCCTTAAAGTGACACGTTATCTTTTTGTCATCTTTCGAACGACAGATTGAAACTTTTAAATGTCGCTTTTTGTGTCTATCGCTTTGTACACACACACACACACACACACCAGAGTGGACCACACACTGGAATAAAAGCAGTCTATTTATCCTGCAGCTACGTTGGCACTGAACTGCAGAAATAAGTTGATCGTTTCATTAAGAGAAACATTACTTGAGAAAGTTAATAGTTTTCATATTGATTTATCGTTTAGTAATGTTAAATGTATTTTTCAACTTTTACAGACTACACAAGTCATTGATTTAAGTGGGGAAATAATCTGAAGATTGATCGATGGAGAAATCTTTATTAATTCCCTCCCGAAGCTCAAATTGAAATAAAATTGGATCTCGAACACAACGTCTCTGGCTTCGTGTTTGTGGGGGAACGGGCAGAGTTGATGAAATGTGCGATGAGTTCGCTTCGTCTCTGCAAGCAGACATCTCAATTAATTGAGCTCTTCACTCTGCAGACGTGGAAATGTTGGAAATGTCTTCGGGCATCAGATGGTCAACGATGGCTGGCACCACCGTGGCATCAGTGGTGCGATCAGTCAGCGTTTGGGCGGCCATCGACATCCCCGGAGAGAATGGGATGTATTATGACGGCCCAACAGATGGGTCTCCATCGCTCTTTTCTTTTTTTTTTTTACCCCGACTAAAAGTCTTGATAGAGGGCTGCTTGTGTCAGGATGGCAGCAAGTGAGAAGCGACTAGAATAACTAATGGCCTAATATCATCCTCGGTCACGGCGCCGTAAAAGACATATCCTCGGCCTAATGTTCAGAGTGTATTCACAGGAGAGAGCCATAAAGTTGATGTCCGTGATTCATATGCGAGGTGTCAATCCGCTGCTTAAGAAAGATTGAGTGAATGGGACGATATGTAAAGGCTATGAAAATGGTGTCAGCGCAGTGCTAAGCTTTGAGAGCCACATATAAGCCACCTTGAAGAGGAGCTGGAGTGCTGCTCGGCTTTCCTTGATGACGCATCTTCAAGAGGTTGTTTCTTACATTACAGTCTTCAACGTCAATGTTAGAAGTTACGCTTCTGCAGAAAAGATTATCAACTAGTCAGATGGTTTATTCATTATGAAAGCAAACCGGATTTGTTTCCTGCTGTTATTAGCAATAGTTTATACCATGGCTACAGGAGGTGATCATCTCTGGTGAAATATTTCAGGGTTGATGTTCCGTTTTTATCAGAACACCTCACACATAGTCCAGCAACGCCTTTTTGATGTTTACCTCTGTTTTCGGTTTGTTTGTCAGCAGGATTACGGCAACATTACTGGCTAGACTTTCATGAAACTTCTGTTTTTGGGGAAGGATTTTCTGAAGATAAAGAATGTTTTTCATTAATTTTTTAATGAAGACCAGACCAAAACGTCTTTAAAACGTGCCGGCACAATCAAATTAAAATGCAGTAAACCAACACAAACGCACATATTCAAGTGTGTTTAAAAGGTATTTAAACTTTGTTTTTAGAATATCTAACTATATTCAGGTTTTTCTCCGGGACATTGTGGAGCAGAATTGCAAATTAAGTTGCCTGCTGAGCTGAATCAGACAAATCCAGATGTGTTGTGCCTCATTATTAATGCAGTTACAAGATGTCTAAACAGTCACCGCGCTCATTAAATACGTGGCCTCTGCTGTGAGATGTAGCACCGCTTAATATCACGCATGGCCATTTCATCAGGTACACCCAGCGAAGAGTAGCGACGGGCGTTTCTGTGATTTAGTCTATACCCTAAATGGGATGGACAAAATAATACAAACACCTGTCGGTATAATCGGAAAAATTGCATCGTAGATCTTGACGCCCCTTAAAATATTAGCTTGTCATTCTTGACGGTATAAATGGATGCATTGCCGTGGCTTAGCGTAGATGCTTCTTTAAGGCAACACTGCAGACAGATGTTCGGAGAGACGAGATGTCTAAACTGAAATGTTGTCTAGAAACTGCATAGAGCGGTGCAGGATGAGCTCCAGGAATAATGAGCAGCTCGAGGCCGATGTTTACTCATTTTCTTCTTCTCGCCATCTGCCTGCAGCACACCTGCCTCAAAAAAACATCAGTACGCCCATACAGTAGCCGGGGAATATTGATTAAGACTGCTGACATTTCTACTTCCTTTTCACTCTGTCTGGGTACAACATGTGCCCTCCTTCAGATGAAGGCAGGTTACACACACACACACACACACACACACAGCATAATTATGTCAGAAATATCTTTAATCATTTTGTTTTCCAGACCTTTTACAGTACAGATCATATATGCCGATTGTAGCTACAGGGTTTTTCACATGAATTACATAAATGAATTTGCTTCTTTCTTTGCTAATCTGATAACAGACAAATGCTGGGAAGCTGATTTCTCTGCAGATTTTGTAGTTACTTATTCGTAGCAGACAAAGTCTTGAGTGTTAACGGTGGATCGACAGATTAATTACAATGGCTACAAACAAATGATTTAACTTATTCCTGATTGGAGTGTTATTTTGTCAGATGTTTTGTGTTATTCGTGGCCATCTCTCGCTCTATTTACTCCACGCGTTGTGAGACTGTCGGGGGCAACGACTGAAGCAGCCCAGCTGTTTCTACTTCTACAATATCTAATTGAAGTGCTTGGTCAATGAGCGCATTTCATAAAAAGGTCGATATTCTCTTGATGTGGCAATTTAGCACTTTCTTTGGTTTAATAGGCTGTTTCAACAGGGGCTAGGAATACATTGGTGAGATTAATTGCAGAGCGAAGTATCCATGCCACTCTGAGAGCATTTGCTCTGATAGATCGGTTGTACATTAATGACCCTGCTGTCGAAAAAGCCGATAAATTCATCACGGCTCCAATTACGATTATGTACGCGTTTCCTGGTCTTAATTTATCGAGCATCAGTGTGAGAGTCGATGGAGCTTTGGTGTAAGGTTGTCATTAGCCACAGTGGAAAACAGTTTTCTGTTTGCTTCAGAAAAGTTTGTATTGGAAAGCTGCGTCATGTTCAGCAGCAATTTGTTGTAAACATTTAGGCTGTTCAAAGATTTCATGCGGAGAATGCGGAGCCCGCTTAGACCGAGATGCTCAGATTACTGACATCTTTCTGCATGATTCTCTAATGGTTTGTGTGAATATGTAACCCGTCCACTGCTGTTAACTCTCCCTTAATGCACACTGGGTCCAAAAGCTGCTATTCACCACTACGATGCTACTCTGAATAGCAACATAGCAGATATTTGAAATGAATCCACATTAAAAGCATACTTTATATATGATTACTAAGAGAAAAGACTCAAAAATGTAAATGGCATGAACAAAACCGGCGAACGACGATATCTATAAATACGTGAATGTGTGCAGGTTTATATTCAGACTCACATTCATACAAAATGAAAGACCTGCATGCATGTTTAAGTAACTTTAAGCCGCATTAACTGAATTCCTCTCATGTTCAGGTGCTGAGGAAAGCGGAAGAGCAAACTGTGGACGGACTCGGTGGTGAATGTCGGCCGGATGTGCAGCCAGTTGGCCGTTTCTTTGTGAATGGATTAGAGGTCAGTATTATGATAATATCAGTCCTCGATTCACGGCGACACACGGTGGAGATCAAGGTCATCATGTCCCAGTTGGTGTGTGTGTGTGCGCAGAATATTTATTCATCCAGTTATATGTTAAAATGTCATTCAGCGTAGATATTTTTGCTCCCCCCTAAACCGCTGATTACGACCTCACTTTGGCTATTTGTGTTTTATGACGTACATCTACCTTCAGTATGTGAAATCAAACGCACTGATTGCACTACAACCTCTCCTTATGCCAATGTGTGCTCTGCTTTATTACATGGACAAATTCAATCTTACGTTTTCTCCATGCTCTTACATCGACTGAAGAGAAGAGAAGGGCCCAGTCTTGCCTGTATGATGAAATGATGAAGCACGGCTGTTACTAGACCCCCCCCCTGGCCCTGCATTCCTTCTCTTGTCATCACTGAATCATCTTTGAAAGCATAAGTTAAGAGGGAGCTCTTTGAACTAACTCTGGGTTCATTAGCTTTTATATCACCGGTTAGTGTGTGTCTGCATGAAGGGACACACACACACACACACACACACACACACACAGCAGTGTTCTCATCTCTCTGGATAATGACGCACCACTTCACACCACGTCTGAAACATGACACTGCTGTGTCTGGTGGTCAGTGTGTAATAATCATTTGTGTATTTTGAATTCATCAACAACCAGAGGGAACACACCATTGAACTTGTTATTTTTTTGTTTGTAAGCACAACTTCTCGTACAATTTGTTTGACAATCAAGTTATAAAAAGTGATACAAATGTGTAATTGCCTCTAATTGGAAGACACTGGAGTCATTATGTGTTGTTTTTTGAATAGTACTCAAAGGGGTCTAGCTGCAGGCTTCGTGTCTACTTCATTAACTGACGAATACACGAGATGCAGCGTCATTAGAAACCAGTGGTATCATGATGCCCAAGGCTAAAAACAACGAATACACACACACGTATACATGTCGCATATTTCACCAACATTCTCCTTAAACTCACTCATTTGCTGTAATTAAAAATTCTGAAACATTTTGTACATTTACAAAGTAATTAGGATGCAGGGGACCAAACAGTTGGCGTGCAAAGTGCCGTTTCCTTCCTAACTGCTGGGGTTTACCCAGTCACATTCCTGTTGAAGCACTTGTACCACGTGCACTATACCACGTGCACTAAATGATACCAGAGCGTGATTGGTGTCTTAGCTTTCAGCATGTCTTGTGTCTTCGATCCTGCGATGTTGTAGGACAAGCAGACGACACGACCGGCCTCTGAAACGATGCAGGCGGTCTCGTCCGTTTTATTTATTTCCTCTTGTCTCCTCTCCATTTGATGAGGAGTTTGCTTAATCCCTCAGTAGGCCTCAGTTATAAGCTTTTCGGTAATGACCTGCTTAATCCTCCTACTAGAGATAAAACGGACAGGCGCATTAACTTCAAAGCGGTTTACTCACTTCTGGGCTGCCTCTAAACAAAGCTTTATCATTGAGCGGTGAGGCCAGGTTACTTGTCGGTCTGTTGTGTTGGAGTAGATTTGTTAACTGAGCATCTGCCCCTCTTCTAAGAAAGGTGGCCGTGCTTCATTCGGCCTGGAGTAACGCCGAGGTGTTTGGTCTTCAGTGCATGTTTTACAGATTCATGAGGACTGACTGGACCACATTGGAAACCACCGCAGCGTTACCTGATTTCTAACTGATTTGTCGCTCAGAGTTCTTTGTTTGTTTAATGATTTTAAGTTATTTTTCGAGCAAACATTCTCTGGCTCCAGTTTCACTTGATATCTATGATATGCTGGTTCTAATTATCTTACGTTATGGAAAACTGAATATTTTGTGGTTTGGGGCTGCTGAGCAACAAGACGAGAAGTCAAACTGGGCTTTAGGAAGCCGGGATGTTTCTATATCCAGACTATTAATCGACAAATCCGAAAGATATTCCAAAGACGTGTTTTATAATGAAACTAATTGCCAGTTGCATTCTCGGTGTCTCTCGATTTGGTGACTTTTAAGACCGTTTTAGCAACTTTATTTGAAAAACGACCCTCACAACAAATCTAGTGGCTTTTGGGCAGACGTTAGTGGCAGTTTTCCTTCAAGTGAGTCCCAGTGCTGCTCCATGAATATGCAGCCGTCTAGGCTTGCATCTCTGTGGAGTGTGTGTGTGTGTGAGAGAGAGAGAGAGAGATCTGCAGACAATTATTACTTTAGATTCTGCACATTTACCACAATCAAAAGTGGCTTGCAGTTGCACCTCTTTTAAAGGTTCGCCTGCTTCTTGAGTGTAAAAGTCTTTAGATAACTGACCTCAGATAAGAGCTGGCTTTCATAAGTATGACTCAACCCTGTAGCTTAGCAACCTTTATGATTTAATTCCTGTGACTCGTCTGTTGTAGAAATTTAGTAACTCATGCCTGTGTGTGTATAAACATATTTTGGTGACGGACCTGTTTATGTACCAGCACTTCTTTCAAAAAAAGATAACATAGTCTATGATGGTACCAGAATGTGAGCGTCGAAATAGAGATTTATAGTAACGAAGAGTTATTTTCGTTGCCTTGAATTCACCCCGATGCCTCCACAGTATCATAATCAGGCTCACAACCGCACCAGACACTCACGATACATATATGCACACACACACACACACACACACACAATCCCATCTCTACAGCGAACATGCCTCACAGCTTCAGCATAAGCGGATAATTTACCGGCAGTCTCTCAGAGCCGTACCTCACTTCACCCGTGCAGGAGAGCAGTGAAAATGTCAGGAGTTTAGTTCGGGCTACAACACCTGCATCTCACACACGCACCGACCGGGCCTCTGCTCCAACAGCTCCCCAAGGGTGGCTCACGAGCACTCACATTTTATTGCTGTGATGACTGCTCATGATATTTACACCAGAGGACAGCGGGAGAAGAAAAACAACTCCGTTCACGCGTCCTTATGCTCGCTCGCTGCAGCAGGTTCGACGTGTTGCAAGTGTTGCACATTCTGCACCAGGGACCAGGACGGAGGTTAGCTTGAAGTGCATTTAACAAGGTCTCAAAGTCTCTATGATGTTTGATTTCATGAGAAAATGCCCAAACCCTTTCTCATCATTAAAAAAAAAAAACAATGGCAGAACTACGTGCTTGCTGGAATTTTCCCAGCCTTGTTGCCGGGGATTTGTGGGATAAAGACATCCAAATATTTGCATGTGTTGTCCGTGCGAGGCAGAATTAATACCCATAGTTTTAAGCCGAGGGATCACTTGCCGCATTTGATGGAGCACCCAGAGATCCCTCATACACAGTCCATCACAGCGGAAAGGCGAACGCTCACAATCAAAGTCTGAAGCGTGATCTGCAGAAGCGGCAAGAAAAGCCGGGCATGTGAGCGCCCCTGGGACCTCTGGAAGTCAAGACTGTGAAGTCGGTCGTGCTGTTAGTCAGTGAAGCCGATGTTCGCCCGAGCAGCTACAGTGTAGAGCTGTCAGCTATATCGTGTAGAGCTGTCAGCTATATCATGTATAGGACTTGTCAGCCAGATATCATTAAGCTCTGATAAAGTCCCATGGGATTTACCAGCGCTTTGTAATTGTTAGCACACTGTGCATTTTGCATTTAGTTATTTTATAATGCCCAGAGAAGCAGCACATTGTTATATTGGAGAAGCTGGAACCAGTGTATGTTTGGTATTTTTTTTTATATATATACACACACACACACACACACACACACACACACACACACACACACACACACACACACACACACACACACACACAAACAATAGCGTCAGTATATAGCGAAACTGGGCCATGTTACAAAGTGTTTTCCTTTGCCTCTTGGCTTTGTATTGCGATAAACAAAGCACCATACAAAGCTTGTGAAGGTGTGACAGGCCTGTAAATATGCAAAGAGAGGAACGATTTTAAACACAATGCAACCTTAGCATTTTTCTTTAAATGCGAAAATATGCATAACAAATGTCCCTCTAAATAGCAGCTCAGTGAAAGTCGGGCTGTTCATCTTGAGCTGATTATAAATTGATTGATTGTTAATATAAGGATCAAATAATCAAGTGGCTCCAACTTCCTTCCCCATTCTTCCTGCTCATGCTGAGTGAGGAGAGAATCACTTCCCATCGAGGTTTAAAGTGCCGAAGCTTTCCTTCGTTGCTTTTCTGACCTGCATGGTTTTTATCATTCAGGCACAAAGGATGCCATCATATAAAGATCTGAAGCCTCAACAAGGCACTGCCGGCTATTGAAGGCACTTCTCTGTTCCTTGAGGCGAGACTCTGGGAGCACGTAAAACTGAAAAGCTGCTTTTGTTTTCCAGGGTCTTTTCTCCTTAATCTGTCAGGAACGGAAGACTTTTATACTCAAACAGTTTGTCTTTCACCTCCTGTCAAGTTGCATCTGTCTTTTTCTATTTTTTTATATATTTTAGTTCAGTGTAGTCTTCACTCCAGATCAAAACAGTGTTATTACCAGAGGGATTATATCGATGCAGCACTTCCTGAGTTGAGCTGATAACAAGTGGATTACACGAAGGTCCATCCATATCTCCTAGACAAGTCCGCATACCTGAAGGAGGAAATAACAATGAAGCATGCCACTGTCCCCGAGCTCTTTCGAAAGCTTCGTGGTTAAGGGAAGGGAAGGATTGCCTTTATCGTTAAAAAGATGAATAATAATAAAGTGGACGTTGGCAGGAAACAAACTGCAGTCTCCGGTGTTTAACTCTCAGAGCATTCCCCCCCCGACTCTCTCCATAACGGCTTCTGTGGTCGTGCGACACACCACACAGTCCCCGTCTTCGCTACTGAGTGACGAAGTCGTTATTTAAACAACTGAAGAGGTTGCTAAACAGAACTCTCTCTGAGCTTTTGAGTAAACAACCGATGACGCTGGTGAGAACAGACTTCGAGTAGAGGAAAGTGAATTTGGGTCAAAATGCACCGGAGACAATGCAGCTACTGTCTGAGCAACTAGCCAAGTGTTGTCTGCGTGCCTTGTAATTAAGTCGAGCATCAGCAGCGGATGTGATTTACAAACATCCTCATGTGTGGAAACGCAGTAAAAGAGGACATTAATAACGGTGTTGAACTGTTTTTGTCAACTTGGATGCCAGTTGTTCCTCTTTACGTGGATTCAAATAAACGTGTTTATTGGCTGTGCCGCCTAAGAAGGGGTTTATACTGGAAACAGCCTTCCATTAAAACAACGCATGTTTAAGGGTCGTCTTGTTTAAGGCCAAAGAATTAAAGTTTGAGCAAAAAGAAGTACGTGTTAGAAAGTTTATCGGGTGCAAAAGGGAAACTCTTCACATTCAGGATAGGATTTAATAAAATATGGAACATCATGAATTCTTTTCTTTAGTTTAACTTTCTTGCTCGTCTCTTTTTTGTATCTGTCTCTACTCTGCTGTCTTGCTCTCTTGCTCTTCTTTAAATATAATTCCCATCCCTCTAGAGACGGTTACTCGTGGATCTCTCAACCTCCGGAGCTGATTTCCACCAGGTGGTAAATGATCAAATGCTGATTTCTGTGTCAGATGTGGATGAGAAATAGACGGGGGGGGGAGAGAGGTATCGCCCGAATCAAAACACTCTGTGGATCAAAAAAAAAAAGAAATCACAAACTGCATCGTGTAATCTGCTCACCCGTGACATTAACTCCTCTTCCGGTGTGCTTACCGTTGCGTGTAAATTCCGTTCAGGAAATGGGACATGGCTTCTTGACGGATCCCCTCGTAGTCGGCGCGAGGCACAGCGATACCTCTCCATGCTGCAGTGCTTAAGCCCGTGTCTCTCCACCTTGAGCCTGAGCTCAACACCGCCACCGAATCACTATAAAAAGAGCCAATTATTTATAGTCGGCTCCCTGACGGGGCCGCTCCTACTTATCTTTCAGACTCCCCAGGCCCTCTCCTTCGCATTTTTACCATTTCAAAAAGCTCCTGTTGGCCCATTCTTTCATTACTGTACAGCAGCACCTGTAAATGTCAATGATAGTTTTTATATGTGGTGATAATCAATCAGCCGCAGAGATGAACTACTGCTTTTTTTTCCCCCACCACTGACTGGAACGCAACAGGTTTTAAACTAGATAGATAGATAGATAGATGTAAACTTTATTTATCCCCAGGGGGAAATTCGTTTGAAGCAGCAGCAATTTACATCGTAAAATATAATGTGTGGAATGCACAATATCTACAGTACAATAACAGAGCAGATATTGAATTGAAAGGAATAGATTCATAGAAAATAAGCTAGAACTTATACAGAAACATAGCAATGCTTTTTGTCTGCTTTTTCTCTTTGTTGTAGAAAGTAAATAGTTCAGTTGTTTACCGGAGAAAGATGTTCTGTGCCTATTCGAGTGGACACATCTCAACCCCTTTCCTACTAACGCACAGCCTAAATATATTATAATAACAATATTATGTTATTGTTTGGCTTTTACAGTTCTAGCCCTGAATCTTAATTTAAAAGGAGGCTATTATTCATCTTCTACAATGTGCTATCGCTCAACATTTGCTTGTTAAAGCACGACTAGAAGTCCACTTTGCTATTTGGCAAGAGTCACCTAAACCGTTAACTTTGTTCCAGAGGCCACTAGCACTATAATTTGACCATGCAATGCTGTAAGGACATTGCTATCGTCCAATTAATGCACATTAATTGAGCTGACCTTTGGTAGTGTCTAGTTTAAGGTGGGGTATTGAAATGAACTTTGGGAATAATGATTTCCCTCCTCCCTCCTCCGTCATCAGAGGACCTGACTCCTTCGTCACTGTAATGGTGAATTCTTTGAGCGGTGAGCTGTAATTAGTGTGGAGGAGGAGACCTCAGGTTGTATTGATTTCCCGCTGGCTCGGTGAAAATGCCAGAGAAAACACAGGACACGAAAACATGGATCCAGACTGATTCATCCAATAGTGTGTCGCGTTGCAATGTTTGAGGTCTTCATTCATATCCAATTAGGCCCTCGGCAAAGCTGCAACTAAAATAGAATCTGTGCAATGTCAAGTGTTGTTGAACGGCTATTGATTTGCCGTGAGCGAGAAATGTCTCTATGATAGCAAATGTTGACCAAAGTTTAAAATACAGTCCGATAATTACAGTGAAATAGACGAATGTATCGGAAATGCATAGAATCTGATACAGACGGAATGTAAACAAATCCTGAAGTGACAATAACCTTTTATGTAAAAGAAAAGGTTTCTTAAGACTTGATTTGGAAATGTCGATATTCAACTTAATTGTGAGTGATGGTGTAAACCTTTCCAAAGTAAGAGCCCTGTCGGTGCAGCATGGGCTGAGCAGGTCGGAGATGAACACAGCTCCAATGCTCTACAATGAAACAAAAAGAAGCCTGAAATAGACTTGTCTGGTAGCCAATGATGGGAGGTCAGCGTTGGGGAGATACTATTTGTCTTGTCGCTACTTCTTAAGGACTATTTTTAAAGGGATGGTCTGGAACATAACACCCTGTAAAATGGCAAATTGCTTTTAAACTTCCTTTTTTTTAAGGACACAACAAACGAGCTGTAACGTGTCAATTCGTGAACTTTCGAGGTTTTGGTAGTTAACGTAGTTTGTGTTACTGTTGGACAAAGCCAGGCTTTGTTTTTATGCTAAGCTAACCCAGCTACTAGCTCCAGCTACATATTTACTGTCAATGTTCTCAACCTAACTCTCAGCATGAAAGCACATAAGCAGAAAGCACATTTCCCAAAATGTTGAAACATTTAATTGCAAGTGCGCCAGATAGAAGAGTTTTTGTGTTGCAACGAGGAGCAGAAGTGACTGGAAAGCGTCCCAATAACAAGAAGTAAAAATGATGGACGAGTAGCCCAAAAGACCAATTTCAGACAATGGTTGTCTGTTGGGTAGTAAATGAGACACACACGCACAGACACTAAGTGGCCTCTAGAAGTCAGGAGAAGTTAGTTTCCACTGCTCAACATTTGAATTGTTGTTGCTGAAAGGACAAACTGCACACACACACACACACACACACACACACACACACAGCTTGTCCTTCTCGCTGCACTGTCGGTTTAAATTCCTCTAATGTTTCTCTTGTGTTTGTGTCTTGCAGGCGAGTTGTGACCATGCGCTGCCTGGCTGCCCGGGTGAACTACAAGACCCTCATCGTTATCTGCGCCCTCTTCACGCTCATCACGGTGCTGCTGTGGAACCGCTGCTCCAGCGACACCTCCCTGCGCTTCCTGCCCCGTGCTGCCCTGGTGGCCCCAAGTCCCAGGGTGGGGGACGCCAGCATCAGCAGCCAGCAACACCCTCCACAACCGCCGGAGCCCCCGCCCGTCGTCGGGGCCGTCGCGGGGCTCAAGTATGAAGATATCGACTGCCTGATCAACGACGAATCCACCATCAAAGGCCGGCGGGAGGGTGGAGAGATATACCTGCCCTTCAGCTGGATGGAGAGATACTTCGAGGTGTACGGCAAAGTGGCGCAGTACGACGGCTATGACCGGTTCGAGTTCCAGCACAGCTATTCAAAGGTTTACGCGCAGCGGGAGCCCTACCACCCCGACGGGGTCTTCATGTCGTTTGAGGGGTACAATGTGGAGGTCCGCGACCGAGTCAAGTGTATAAGTGGAGTGGAAGGTAAGATTATCTTTCTTTTCATTGATGTTCATCAAGGATGTCGGATGCCCCTATCTTCTACAGTGTGTGTGTGTGTGTGTGTGGCAAAGATCAACAGCCTCTTCTCAATAAGAAATGTCAAAAAAAAGAAGAGGCTTTTCAGATGCAAAAGAACCTTCATTTTTCACATTCATTTATTTTTTCATATTGCTTCACAATGTGGCACCTTTGGCATGTGTAATATAGATTCTGAAGACCCTCTAGGTTTATTGTTTTTGGGGGGGGGGGGGGGGGGGGGGGGCATTTGGTGTGTATTTTTTCCTGTAATAACTCAAGATACAGGAGTTTTGATTTGAAACTTGACTTTGATTATTTATTTTTGTAGGTGTTTAATAAACCCTGTGTCACTGACACATGTGATATATATATATATATATATATATATATATATATATATATATATATATATATATATATATATATATATATATATATATATATATATATATATATATATATATATATATATATATATATATATATATATATATATATATATATATATATATATATATATATGTGTATATATGTGTGTGTATATATATGTGTATATATATATATATATATATATATATATATATGTGTATATATGTGTGTGTATATATATGTGTATATATATATGTATATATATATATATGTGTGTGTGTGTGTGTGTGTATATATGTGTGTGTATATATATGTGTATATGTGTATATATATATGTATATATATATATGTGTATATATATATGTGTATATATATGTGTATATGTGTATATATGTGTATGTGTATATGTGTATATATATATGTGTATATATATGTGTATATATATATGTGTATATATATATGTATATATATGTGTATATATATATATATATATATGTGTTTATATATATATATATATATATATATATATATATATATATATATGTGTTTATATATATATATATATATATATATGTGTTTATATATATATATATATATATATGTGTTTATATATATATATATATATATATATATATATATATATATATATATATATATATATATATATATATATATATATATATATATATATATATATATATATATATATATATATATATATATATATATATATATATATATATATATATATATATATATATATATGTGTATGTGTATGTGTATATATATATATATATATATATATATATGTGTATGTGTATGTGTATATATATATATATATATATATATATATATGTGTATATATATATATATATGTATGTGTTTATATATGAGGTATCTTTTGCTCACATAGGCACAATCAGCAAGTCTTTGTATCGATAACTGGAAGTCTGTTAAGTGAGTGTATCCCTCCCTGTTCCTTTCCCACTTTGAGTCCATCCAGAAAGTTGTTTTCTCTTCAAGGTTCCTTTTAAAATAATTACCCGGAAGGATCAATAGCTCATTTAAAAAGGCTGTTCGTTGAAACCACATTGTCATCAATATAATATATATATATATATATATATATATATATATATATATATATATATATATATATATATATATATATATATATATATATATATATATATATATATATATATATATATATATATATATATATATATATATATATATATATATATATATATTAAAAAGGCTGTTCTAGCTAAGTGATGAATCGTACGTAAAGTCTATACTTGATTAACAAGATTGATCAGATTTTAAAAGCACTTGCTTCATCCCCCCCCCCCCCCCATTCCCAAACACTGTTAGCCTTTCTTTAACACTACCTAAAGTGATTTGTGCGAATTCAATTAAAAAATGTATCTTTTGCTCACATAGGCACAATCAGCAAGTCTTTGTATCGATAACTGGAAGTCTGTTAAGTGAGTGTATCCCTCCCTGTTCCTTTCCCACTTTGAGTCCATCCAGAAAGTTGTTTTCTCTTCAAGGTTCCTTTTAAAATAATTACCCGGAAGGATCAATAGCTCATTTAAAAAGGCTGTTCGTTGAAACCACATTGTCATCAATATAATTTCCTCGCTCGCTTGAAGAAGTCTATACTCGCCTGAAATTACAAAATAGATATTTATGGCTCAGCTTTTATTGTCTGAGAACTCGATCCACCGGTAAAAGAAAAACACCCAAAATATATCCGTTCCTTACAAATTCTAACGTATCATTTTCAACGGTGAAAATTACAGACATGTAGGTTGTTCGTCCGCAGTCCTTTTCCTCTCAAGAAACAAGCCTTTGTTTTTGTGGGGCGATGTAATAAAAGGTATTATTATATTATATATATTATATTCACTGGCAATGTGTCAGTTGCTGAGGTTAGCTTGATGAGTAATAATAGCCAATGTCTGCAAGAGCAATTTGCCAGCAATAAATAGGTATTTTTGTTGACATGGATTGTGCAAATTCCCCACAATGTCTTCTTACGTTTTCTTTTACCTGGTAGCATGAATCTGCTTTTCTGTTCAACACACACACACACACACACACACACACACACACACACACACACACACACACACACACACAGAGACAGAGAACAACACGCGCAGTAGTTTTCTTTCCAGTAAAATCTGCATGAAGTACATTCTGTCGTCCTGTTATACACTTTCAGAGGCTGTAACTCTCGCATGGATGCAGAGAATACAGAATTACGACGCCGGTCAGAACGCCTGATTACATATTTGGTCGATTAGTTCCAATGACTTTGGCTGATTATCAATAAATGGCTCTTTTTTTTTTGTGTGAACTGCAGTCCCACTTAAGGACCCACAACACAAACGCATGTATGGGAGGGAACACATGAAGCGGGAAATGGGTCAGACGGGAATCCACACACTCAATTTAACAAGGTCCATTAATTAAGCCCCAGGCTCCTTGCTGTTTAGCACTCCACACGCCCAAGAATACACACCTCTCTTCAACTTAGCATATTTTTATAGGTTAAAATAGCAGTTCATTAATTAGCCTGTTACAGCAGGGCTTAAACAAGGTCACAGGAGGCCTCCACTCCCAACGCACCCTGCTGCCCATGGAAGAGTTATTTAACAGGCTCCTCTGCAGCATTCAATGCCCTCACTCGGGCCATATTGTTGGGGTATAACTTGTCAGGAGTCAAAACATTCCACATGCAACCAGATGGTTCAGATATCTCAAGCAGTCTTTGAGATACTATTGGGATGGGGGCAAAAAAAACTTTAAATCGAGAGCGTTTCAGATAAATGAGTCTGAAATCTGAATACAAAAGTATGCTATCAAGGTTTTTATTATTAGACAGGCATAAAAAAAAAACCGCAGCACTTTCATGTGCCATTACTTGTCGCATCTCCTTCTGGCGTGTGCTTTTTATAGGGGAGGGTTAGAAATTGAGGGTCTTTCTTTTCCTTGTTGCAAAGAACAAAAGTTGAGAATAATGAATCTCCAGCAGCCAGAGCACTATCATTAGTGGAAGTAGTTAATCCTCTTAAATCACGCTCGGTCTTCTGTGTGTCTCGCTTTTTCTTCAACCATCTCTATCTTCACTCCCGGGTTCTATTGCAGACCGCCGTCACTTAAACATTTGCACACACACACACACACACAGTCTAAACGGAGGTATTCTAACCTTTTTAAGTGCTTGACAAAACACACATACCCTCACTTACACCTTCGATGCAAACATGCATGATTGACAAGTGATCTTTTTAACCTAACACCTGCGCACACTCGGCGTGCTGACCAAGATGGATGCAGCTCTCTCCGGTGGAGGTGGATGTGGATGAATAGCCTGTGAATCCAGGACAAAGCTCACACTGCCGGGGTCACAGCCAGCTGCTGCAGATTGTCTGCTGATCAAGTCCTGTATTCTGTGAAACACTTAGTAGCAGACGGTGGTACGTGCCGCTAAATAAACATAGTAAGTGTTTCGTGATGTAATCAGCCAGAACACCCAGCTGTAATGTAAAAACATTGAAGCTATATTAAGATATGTTGGCCACTAGGAGGCAGAAAGTCTCAGAAACACAACCTGATTGGTTGTTGAGGTCCAACTGTCGGCCAACAGTTGCCCAGTTTACTTACGCGTCCAGCAGACGCAGAGCAACATGCATCATGTTTCTGACGGCATGACATGCGTCCGTCCAGTTTCGGTCGATTTTTCTTACATTAACCATCAACCAATCGTTTTATTTATGAGCCGTACACACCAGGCCCTGTCTGAATAGCCCGGTTAGTCAACATGGGCGCCAAAAGGAAGCTTCGGTGCCCATGTTAAAGTAATCTATAGAGCGTAAATGAATCTATAAGATAACATACGGAACCGGTCAAAAGTCTTCTCTGTAGTTAACCCTAGTCCTGATTAAACCACGTGAGCTGCAACATGCTGGACTTTCTCCACCACTTTACTTTGGTTCTTCACGGTGAGAGCGTCAACGTTTGTTTGCTCAAAAACGAAGACATAGTTGGGTTTTTAATTCTCAGCACAACAATCGGCACGTTAGTCATTTGGTTGAATGTTAATATTAAACATATTGCTTCATGGAGCTTTAATGTAGACTCACCTTCCACCAGTTGTTCCAGTCTTGCAGACCTGCTGGAGGTCAAAAGCAAAGCTTGAATACCAACGAGCCGGTGGAGCTCTTTAGCGCTTTAGCAGCGATATTAACCTCCGAGGCTCAGAGACTATAGTGTAATTGGCCGAAGACCTAGTTTTTCGGATTTCTAGAAAATTCCGCCCTCTGGAGTCATTAAAATATGTGCCGGCTTAACAGTCAATTCCACATGGATTACTTAGTGTTATTCAGGGAGAAGCACAGCGTTCCACTGTCAGGATTCTGACTGTCATTTGACTTAAGTTGTCAGGGGAGACGCCAGTAACAAGACAAGCATGGAGAGAAAGTCTGGCACGGGACTGGAAAGTGTGTGTGTGTGTGTGCATATGCATTTCATGCGGCACTTGTCCCTTTTTTTTTAAATGTACATAAACTTTTTGATAGTCATCTGTATGTAACTTTGACTTTTGAAGGAAAATAAATCAATTCAAACGCATGAGAAGTCTTTGTGGATGAGCTGCCGAGGCGCTTTGCGTTGGAGATATTCTGCTTCTGCTCCGCAATGCGACGGCCATTCTACAGTTCAAGATGCTGTGATTGTTTTTGTGCAATGGATTTGGTCTGTCTGAACGAAGTCTTCACAGTAATGCACACACACACACACACACACACACACACACTCCATGAAGATAATGGGATCGGCGGTGGGTTTTGGTGAATAGCGACTTAATTTCTTTAACAATGATATAATAATTCTGTTTAACTTAATTCTGCATTTTCTGTATGAAAGGTGCAATATAGATTAAATGTATTATTCACTAATACCACCACTACTAGCTGACTGGTCTCTAAACAGTTTGCTTATGGTCAAGTTGTTGTTACTGTTGGGGTTAATTCTTCACCTCCGCTATCAATTACACTCGCATGAGCCAGAACAAAAACCCATAATCAGCTGTTTCTGTCATAAAAACAAAGATATACTTTTGTCCTATTTGGTAAACCGGCACACAGGGCAGTAAGGAAAGGAGAGCATCAGCGTCTGCAGTGATTCATGTGAATGGAGGAATGATTACAGCCAGCCCTAACACCAGTATGTTATGATGTTTGTCTCAGAAGGACGAGGTTTTGGTTGCATCGTGTGTGCTCTCTCTGACACGAGGTCTTTAAGTGAGCTATCTGTTAATCAGAGTGATTCTTCTGCGAGCCGGCCTCCGGTAGAACGCAGTAGATTAGCTTGTGTTTCATCACTCCGGCCCGTCGTTCACATAGCTGGTGATGTTTAAAAAAAGACTAAATCTGCTTATTCTTTTGCCTTCTGTGTCTGTTTATGAAATAGGCCCAGATTTGAATCTCTGATATTGCCACTGTCGTTTCCTGTTACTGCCAAGTCTTAAAATATTGTTTGATATTCATGATTCATTTTAGCCCAGTTTTCTTGATATGAACGTGGTTATGAACTCAATTTGACACTGCACGTAAAAAACGCTGTTGTGACAACTGCCATCTAAAAAGGATCATTTTCTTAAAAATAGACTGCAAAGTGCTTAAAATAAAAACCTTTCCACAGACGAGACGATCATGTAAGCACAAGATTTTATGCAAACTGTCCGCCAGAAAAAAACAAGAAGCATAATAATGCAATGTTTATGGCGTAATGAAATCATTTTCTGTATTAATTTAACGTCATTGTCCTCGTCTCCCTTCTCTACCTCCCAGGCGTGCCTCTGTCCACTCAGTGGGGCCCTCAGGGCTACTTCTACGCCATCCAGATCGCTCAGTACGGCCTGAGCCACTACAGCAAGAACCTGACGGAGCGCCCCCCCTACGTGGAGGTCTACGACACGGCCGAGGACCGAGACAGCCGGGCCAGCGCGGCGCCCTGGAGTGTGCCGAAAGGCTGCGTCCTCAGCCGCGTCCACGACAAGACCCGAGCGTCCTCCGTTCGTCAGTTCAGCGCTCCAGGTATGCAAACGCTCCGTGAGCCCGGAGAGCCTCGGGGGGGGAAAGCAGCTTATCTCCTGTCGGCTGCAGGAGGCCGATATGCAACTGCACCGTAAGTTAGTCTGAGCTGAGTCACAGCCACTGCGTTGGTTGACGGTGGACCCGCCACGTAACGACGGCTTCCTGAGCATCATGATGATTAAAGAGCCAGCAGACACGACGTCACGCATCTCATTCTATGCCCATCACCGAGTCAGACTTTGTCACACTGATGGAAAACAGAAAACACATTTATACGCCATTATTCCCGCAACAGACTTTTATCTAGAGCGTGAGCATCGGCGGTTGAAATGATGACTGTTTGTCAGCTGGAGCCAATTAACCTTAATTTGTTAGTCAAAGGACGGAGTAAATCTCCGGGCTTTCGTCTGCTTGGTGTGCTCTTTGCAGGCGATTGGTGCCATATGGGCTTTAATAGAAGGTAGTTAACGATTGCCTTCTCTTTAGTGAAGCAATCCAGTTGATCGTTTCAGGCAGGTGGTCGAGTACTTAAGATATTAACTTTTAAAAACCAGTCGCAAGTATTTAATTTCACTGTTCAAATCTGTTCATCATCTCCTGGAACACCAGGGTGATGCCGTTTTAATCAAACGCAGTAAATAGTGCTTTGGCTTTGGACTATTTTCAGCTGCAGATGAATGCACAGGTTGTCGTCTTTGAGAGTATCTACAGCAGCGGGACAGTGTATGTTACATTGACTGTAAAACAAACTGCATGTTCATTGTCACCCACTGCAACATTGATGTGTTTTTCAATGTTTATTGACAACAATGGAGGTCTATGGCACAGAGGAGTATGCTTTATATCACTAGACTATTCCTTTTAAACATAACGTATATTAATCAGATTCATATTTTAAGCAAACCCACCTAATAGCTCTGGGTCTGGTCTCATCAGGATTCCATATTTTCATTGAATTGCTCAGCCCAACGGTAACGGGAAGACAGATTTATTTAATTGTCACAGCTGTAAAATTACCGCGTCCGTGAGGTAGTTGACAGTTATTTTTGAATATGTGAGAAGTGAGGATCGCCTGCTGAGTGCTGACGGAGCGATCTTAATTCTCCTTTCATCTCCTGCTGATATTTTCATGTCTGGCTGTCTGTCTCTCTCTGTCTGTCTCTGTCTGTCTGTCTGTCTGTCTGTCTGTCTCTCCCTCTCTCTCTCTGTCTGTCTGTCTGTCTCTCCCTCTCTCTCTCTGTCTGTCTGTCTGTCTCTCCCTCTCTCTCTCTGTCTGTCTGTCTGTCTCTCCCTCTCTCTCTCTGTCTGTCTGTCTGTCTGTCTCTCCCTCTCTCTCTCTGTCTGTCTGTCTGTCTGTCTCTCCCTCTCTCTGTCTGTCTGTCTGTCTGTCTGTCTCTCCCTCTCTCTGTCTGTCTGTCTGTCTGTCTCTCCCTCTCTCTGTCTGTCTGTCTGTCTGTCTCTCCCTCTCTCTGTCTGTCTGTCTCTCTCTCCCTCTCTCTGTCTGTCTGTCTGTCTGTCTCTCTCTCCCTCTCTCTGTCTGTCTCTCTCTCCCTCTCTCTGTCTGTCTCTCTCTCCCTCTCTCTGTCTGTCTGTCTCTCCCTCTCTCTGTCTGTCTGTCTCTCTCTCCCTCTCTCTGTCTGTCTGTCTCTCTCTCCCTCTCTCTGTCTGTCTCTCTCTCTCGCTCTCTGTCTCTCTGTCTGTCTCTCTCTCTCGCTCTCTGTCTCACTGTCTGTCTCTCTCTCTCGCTCTCTGTCTCACTGTCTGTCTGTCTGTCTGTCTGTCTCGCTCTCTGTCTCTCTCTGTCTGTCTGTCTGTCTGTCTGTCTGTCTCTGTCTGTCTCTCTGTCTCTGTCTGTCTCTCTCTCTGTCTGTCTCTCCCTCTGTCTGTCTCTCCCTCTGTCTGTCTCTCCCTCTGTCTGTCTGTCTCTCTCTCTCTCTCTCTCTCTCTCTCTCTCTCTCGCTCTCTCTCTCTCTCTCCCCCTCGCTCTCTCTGTCTGTGTGTCTCTCTCGCTGTGTCCTCTGTTGAGCTGCTGCCTCCACTGTAGTTCGCCCCCCCCCTCCTTATTCCTCTGCTTTCACCCTCTCCTCATGAGCAATTTCCTTTCATTTCACCGCTCCACACTTTCTCTCTCCGCTCACCTTGCCTTACAGCTTCGACTCGCCATCATCGGCTCTCTCTCTTTCCTCGACACCATCATGTTTTCATCATCGCCCCTCAGCCCTCCCTCGGCAGCCTTCCGTCTCCATTAATCTTCCCCACATTTCAGTCAGTTTTCCACCTCTCTTTACTCATTTCCACCCACTTATCGGCCCGCTTCAGCTTCCTAAACATTGCAATCACGTTATGCTCTTTGCGTTTCTAACGCCTCATTCTGCTCCGTCATCCAAACTTTTCCTGTTTTCTTCCTCTGCTGTCACTTTCTCTTCCCGTCTCTGCCTCCCTCCACTTCCTCCTCCTACTCCCTTCGCCCTATTTGGGTCTTTTTTTTTTTCCCTTCCTTACTGTATCTAGGACACTGGTGTTGAACAGCCTCTCAAATCCTCTGACAAGTGGATCAATCGTCTGTCCCCCGATAATAACCTACCGTCTACCATCTGCACATTCCCGCACGAACACTGTCCGCCGCTGAGCACCCTTATTTCCTGAATCCCCTCGCGGTCGTTTGGAAGTTTCACAAACCTGCCAGAATTAGCGAGGTGATCTGTGTTCGGAGATACGGCGTAGTGACAGCTGCCACCGGCTGCGGCGCCTTTAAAATGTGTCTGGAGGTTTTCATTGTTTTATGGTCTCACAGCAATGAATCAAATACACTTCATAGTTAAGATTTCAGTCCATGTTGGTGTGAGAACTTTAGAAACGCTGTTCACTCACAATCTCCATCCAACCTGACGGAGCTCGAGCAGTTTGGCGAAGAAGAATGGCGAAAACTTCTGTCCAGATGTGCAAAGCTGATGGAGACCGACTTGTGTACGCAGACCTCAATCTTATGCAAACATGTTTTGAGTTTTAGATGTGTTGTTCATCTCACTTTTAAAGTATTTTCTTGTTCATCAGTCTCAAAACGCCATGTTAAACCTACTTTAATACAGTGTTGACAGTTATTAAAATCATTATCTTCACTATTTTCCACCATTTAATGGACAAAACGTTGAATCGTGGCCATAAAACATGAAGACTTCCTCCGGGGGTGAATACTTTTTCAGCACCGTGTGTCCTGAAGTAGTCACCGGAGGATGTGGATGAATAATCAATGTGCATCGACTGTTTTCTCGTCGCTTGGATCCTTTTGTATCCGCATGCACAACACGCGCTCGACGTGTTCGTCGTGCTCACTCCTTGTGTTTACGCTGACATATTTGTAGCTGCATGTCATCTCTGTCTCCTGCCTCACTGCTAAACAGCCAGAGAGCGACGCGGAGCAGGGGAGGTGGAACCTCGTCTATATTCCCTCTGCCCATCCTTTATTGATGCCAGAGTAATCACGGGGCCAGAGTACAAATCCACTTACTCTCTGCATTGCCTTAAGTAATGGATTTATGAGTGCATTAAAGAGCCGTAGTCATCCAGAGGCCCCTGCCAGGCTGGCTCGCTCCTCCATTCTCCTCTTGATCGACTGCCTTTGTGTCTCCGGCGGCCTCGTCTGCTTCTGCTTTCTCAGCTCATGTCATATGAGATCTGATTCTCAATTGTCTTCTCGCTTTTGGCTCATTTTCACTCTCTCCGTCAGGCTGGCGTTGAGGGCACTTGAGACGACCCATCTTGCTATTATCCTTTTTTTTTTTCAGGACTCCGACATTCTTTCTTCTCTTTATCCTGTCAGGAGCTACCTTTGAAAAGATTTGTTGCTTGTTGTTTTTTTTTTTAGCCGTGCAGACCGAGCAGCTAGGCCAAAGGTACGGAGTTGATGTAATGTAAGAGGAGCGGTGGCTGTGTGGAAACTGGATGTCTGAGTTCCTGACTTTGAGATTTGTAGGGAAGAGTTGTGGAGATACAAATGGGAAAAGTTGCTGCAGTGCATCAACTTCCTCATTCTCTCTCTCTTTTCCTCCCTCTATTCCCTCCTTTCCTGTCCTCCTAATTAAGCTCTGTGTGCAGTGAAACGACTGTACCGCACATCCCATGAGAAGCTTGTCTCGGTCTGTGTTCGAGGCTCTCTCTCTCTCTCTCTCACACACACACACACACACACACACACACACACACACACACACACACACACACACACACACACACACACACAGAGCTAGCCACTTCACAAAGGTATTAATGAAACAAGGTTTTGATCAGTTATCTGATATTGATCCTTTGATAACGTGACTGCATCGTGAATCTGGGGAACGTGAGGAAAAAGACGAGCTTTCGTGGAAACACGACATCAAAGGAGACGGACACACACTGTACAAGGCTTTCTGTCATTCTGCTAAAAATAGTCCAATGTCATCCAGTAACCGTCAGAAGTTTGTTACATGAGGTTCGGCATGTTTTTTCAGACCAAACGCCACAAAACTTCTTTTCTCCTCTTTGTTTTTTGGTTCATAACACATCTTTTTAACACCCTCTCATGCGACCACCACAGAGTCCTCTGAGGGCGTGTCCCTGCAGCTGGGTAACTCCAAAGACTTCATCCTCAGCTTAGACGTCAAGTTCGTCTCCAACGGCAGCGTGTCTGTGATCCTCGAAACCACGGAGAAGGGCCCGCCGTTCACCATCCGCTACGTGACCAGCACGCAGCTCATCGCCTTCAAGGACCGCGAAGTCACGTACGGCGTCGGGCCACGAACCGCCTGGAGCACGCTGACCCGAGACCTGCTCACCGACCTCAGGAAGGGCGTCGGCCTGTCCAACACCAAGGCTGTGAAGGCCACCAAGGTTGGTTCAGACAGTCGGTACCTTTTGATATAACAGCTGAGCTCTAAAGAGATTAAAGTAAAGTAGATTAAGCAATCAATTGTTGTTAATTCAGTAATTGTTGAAGTAACATTTCCTTATGTATTTCTGCTTTTCTTCATCTAATGTGGTGGTTAACGCATTATTTATGGCTTTCATACAAACCAAGTCATTTGAATACGTCCCCTTTGGTTTTAAGAAATTATGACAGACAAATTAAAATAATCTGCAGATTAATCATTCATGAGAATGATAGTTAACTGCAGCCTTGAACCGGACCCTATTTAACGAATCATAATTTACCTTAAAGCTGCATTTCAGTTGGTGGTATGAACGGAGCTAAATATTGTCTCATTAATCTTAGATGTTTGTAACATTTAGCTGATTTCATCATGAGAACTTTGACACTAAATGACATGTCAAGACGATGCCGTTATTGAATAAATGCCAGATCCCAGTCATAATAATTGATCATTTGATTTCCTTCTCAGATCATGCCCAGGCGGGTGGTGCGACTAGTGCTACACGGGCGCGGCTTCGTAGACAACGTCACCATCTCCACCACTGCCCACATGGCCGCCTTCTTCGCCGCCAGCGACTGGCTGACGCGCAACCAGGACGAACGAGGCGGCTGGCCCATCATGGTCACCCGTAAACTGGGCGAAGGCTTCCGGCCCCTGGAGCCCGGCTGGTACTCGGCCATGGCTCAGGGCCAGGCCATGTCCACCCTGGTGCGAGCCTACCTCCTCACCAAGGACCAGGCGTACCTCAACGCCGCCCTCAAGGCGGTCGGGCCCTACAAGGTGCCTTCAGCGCAGCACGGGGTCAAAGCCGTGTTCATGAACAAGTACGACTGGTATGAAGAGTACCCCACCACGCCCAGCTCCTTTGTCCTCAACGGCTTCATCTACTCCCTGCTGGGACTCCACGACTTGACTGAGACAGCCGGAGAGAAGCTCGGCAGGGAGGCGGGGCAGCTGTTCAGCCGCGGCATGGAGTCGCTGAAGGCCATGCTGCCGCTCTTTGACACGGGGTCTGGGAGCATCTACGACCTCCGTCACTTCATGTTGACCACGGCGCCCAACCTGGCACGCTGGGACTATCACACCACGCACATAAACCAGCTGCAGCTGCTGGCCTCCATAGACAACGCTCCCGTCTTTAAGGACGTGGTCAAGCGCTGGAAAAACTACTTAAAAGGGATTCGTGCCAAGCACAACTAAACTAACTGTAACTCGCATACAGCCGAGATGAATATACTGTCCTCTCAACGGGTGATTGAATGTGAGGCGAGTGCTCACATTGTGTGCGTGCGTTCTGGTCGAGGTTCATAATCTAAAGGACGAGTTCATTCTGCTGCAGCTCTCGACACTAAAAGTTTCTCGTGTGCTCTGTTGCAGGTTTCATATTTTCTGCAACACTGACTGTAGCTCGCCCCTCCTGTGTTTTTCCTTGAGCTAGTGTTTGTAATTATGCACAGACCTAGTTTCAGAGTGCGAGTGTGTGCGTTCAGGAAGAATGTGTGTGTGTGGAGTAACAATATATGGTGTTGGAGACAGATAAAACTCATTTTTACCACTTCATCCGAGATTTGCAAAGTTTATTGAAACGAATAAACAACAAAACCTGAATATGTTATGAGGAGGAGAATGTTGCCAAATCAATTTATCTTATTAATATGAAATACTTCAACATTTTGGATTTAATTCCTCCACTGCAAAGTTATCTTTATCAGATAAGCCGCAAGACTTACAAGTTTTAAATCAAGACGTATTTTCAAACGCACCATGTTTAAGCTGTTGGGTGAGATAAATTCATTTCGCTGTCGTTCCTTTATAGTTTTATGCTTCCAGTTCTTTTCTGAATCTCTTTTCCCATCAAACACACATCATTTCAGGAGGGATTATATTGATTCCTTTAATATAGATATTAAGTCGCAGTTTAGGTATCTGTTAAGCTGCTCCGGGGAATAAACGCCTCAAACCACCATATTTGGGTTCAGACAGTGAAAGTGGCTCTGCTACCAGCGTACCTCCTTGGTTCCTACCCATAATTCCACTGTGTATAGCTGAGCTGCTGCGTAGCCACACCTGGTCAGAGATGGCTGCATGACTGCGTCTTTAGTTTGCGTTCCAGGTGTCACATGGAGGACTGCAGGTAGCATGCGGCCACAACATGAGCGTTCCTGTTCTATTCCCCGAGATAATTAATAATCTGTTCTAGATTTTACAATGCAGAAGCCGCTGTGCTACTGTTACCTTTATGTGACGTTTCTAAGACATCAAGCTGTGTGCCACCGTTCTTGGCTCTAACCAAACCCCACTAAAGTCCCTCAGTTGGCCACAAACACACTTAATTATTTATGTTCCTCTGCAGAACACTGCTACAAATAGTTAGCTCGGCCTCACTTTGAGTTCAGGAGTCGCCGGCGCTCTGTTCCTCTCATTAGCTCATTTTGTGGGTGAAAGCTAGAAAATAGTTTCGATTCCTCATGGCTGTGTTGTCTCGATGTGCACTCGGGTAATCCCCAGCGTGCAGACTTCTTCGGATCCCGGTACTTTAAACGAGTCCGACTACAGATTTTAAATGACTAAATCTTGGCTCACTCTGACACATTCAAATTGTGATCAATATCCCTGATAAGTGTAAATAACGGCCCGGCAGTGTCATCATTAAGCTCCACTCGCGGGACAAGCTGTGAAGTTCAAACCAACACTTGCATTTCTCTTTTAAATTGCAAACATTGACCGATCATTGTTCAACTTTGGAATCTTTACATCCCTTTTGGTTTGAACCTCAGCACCATCGGTTTCATGCTTTTGACCTTTTTCGGACACTCACCTGTAAAAGCGCTTCCTCCAGAACTCATTCTTCCAGATGATAATTGCAGGAAGGTGTAGGTGGTGGTATGTGTGCATTTGGGTGGAAAGACGTGGGCAGCAGAGGGCACACCTGCGTCTCGCTAACACGTCGGTTCATAACGTTTAATTAGACAATGCCAGGAGTACTGACGGTGGAGGTCAATTCGTAACGAGCACCGAGAGGCCGTCAGTCCCGGCAGGCTCGCGGCTGCTGTGGATGGGTGAACTCTGTGTTTTTAATCTGAGAGCCGACCTGTTGACCGCTGTGCGAGGAGAAAGAAAGCTCGCCGAGACACTAACGATTCAACCGGCTAATAGGCTGGAGAGGCTGCACACGCAGTACAGTGGCGAGTCGGGGGATGAGTCAGCACTCAAAACAAAGTGGAGCCCTCAGCACCAATGAAGCGTTCATCGATCTACCGTAAAGATTATTAATGGAGGGGAATCTGGTCGGTTTGTTCCTCCTGAAGGTGCTGATGGGGAATTTTTCTTTTGGTCATTTTCATGTAAACTTTGAGATGAGAAAACGTTTTTCCCCGCTTTCAAGTTGTCGTCGCGTGAGCTGATGAGAGTAAATCAAAGAAGCGTTGATTGATTCCGATGTAGCGGTGGTTAGAGAACACGTATTGCTTTTTGTTTGGAAGTCATTATTAAAGGCTGCGGGTACATCTTCCTCACCTCGCAGTGTCATCTGGAACTCATTCTGCATTCAGAACTGAGGATTTACGACAAATTAAGGACAATAATCTGAGATCTCAAGAAAGAAGTTTTAATATTTCAGTAATAAAGTCATGACATTGAGAGGAAAATTAAAAAACCTTTTGCAGGGAAAAATAGTAACCTTGTAACCCACTACTTTATCAGAGTATAACCACTTTTGTCTTGAAATATCATGACTTTATCACTGAAATATTATTTCATTTTCTCTCCCCCCCAAAACATTTAGACTTTATTCCCAAACTGTCCGGTTTATTTTCTAGAGGTTTATTCTGTGGGTTGAAATAATTCTATTGATGTTCTATTTTTTAAAGTTAAAAAGATCAAATATCCCAGAGAGCAGGTATGAATGCACGTTTTGATAATTCCAGTTGTTTTTTTTTGTACACTTGCTGATTCTTTTTGTTCGTTTCTGAGTGAGCCATTTTGACAGGACAGGTAGAAATATGTGGTTTCAAACATTCAGGAATGGAAGTTCTGTGTGTGGATGTCTTTATTTTGTGTATACCAAAGTCATTGACTCAAGTATATTGGAATTTGTCTATTTTTGTGCAAACCGATTTCCATTCAGCATTTAACGATGTTTAGTCTCCTTGGAGATGTCACAGAGAGACACTGCCTTTTGAGGAATGCTAGTTTTTCAAATGTAGGTTGAATTACAGCCGAGAAGACGTGGAAAGCTCGCCTATCGTAAAGGGGACGTGTGCAACTAGAGATTAGCATTTAGTCGGCTACCGTTTTAAAGGGAAGAGAGCCGGTAGCTGTAAATTCTCTTTGAAAGTTTTCCTTCTGTTTTGAGTGTTTGTTTTTGCATCATTTGTCATTTGTTTGCAGAGGAGTGAGATGTTTTACTAGATAGACTAAAAGCACAACTGCCGTTTATTGTCACGTTTTCTGTTGTTTTTCTTTCCAGGACGATGTTCAAACGCCTTCATTCAGAGAGCTGCTATGATTGTTCACTGTGCAACAGGTTTCACAGCTTCTTTTTCTGTCTTTCCAACAAAATGACCACTGTGGTCAAATGTGATTTATGCAATAAAATGTTTACTGGGGTCGTAAACGCCACAGGAGACCCAGAGCGGATGTACAGACTTTGCAATTCAAGCACAATGTGCAAATGCTACCCTTTTTTTAGTCCAAGGAAGAGAGGCGTTTCTATACAGAGTGAATCTTTGTGCTTTAAAGATGTGCTTTTTAAAGGTGTAAAAAATAAAAGCGTTTTTTCTTAAACTTCTGGTCGGATATCTTCCTCTTTGATATGAGTTTTATACATCTCCAGAAACTTAATTTATTGCCAATTTAAAATAGCATAGTTTCTTATTTATTCTCATGATGCTACACAGATTCTAGAGTTAGCCCAGGTGGTGTTATACCTATAAAGGCCATCGTTCAGCAGCCCTGACTGCAGCAGAGAAACAGTTTGTTCATACTGAACGGCGTCTCTGTGAAACTGCTCGGAAGAAAAAAAAAAAACAATCCTGATTAATAATTTATCCTAATTAGGCTATTCTGATCCGGAGAGAAGCGCAGGCACCTGAGAAGGACTGTATCTCCTGCCACCCGCTTGCATTTTTCATTACCTCCTGGCATTTATTCTATCCAGCCACAACTTCCCCCCCCCCCTCACAGCCACACACGCCGCCTCATTCCTCTTCCTTCCTCGACGCTAATGATATTACAGTCCCTCCTGACAGCGAGTCGGTCTCCCAGTCCTGTAATTAGCCCCACATAAACCCGATAAGCCCCGTCTCTTCATGGCCTCTTCTGCTGCCATTCGGGTGCCTTTGAGATGGCCGTGGTGACATTACACTGAATCCTTGGTACTGCGGCGTCCGGAGGCCCCGGGCTTCATGGTGACCATAAATCTATCCACTTGATGGAATTAACACTCCGTTGAACCCTGCGTTATTGGATTTGTTTGGGGGAGTCTCAGAGGAGGTGGGAAATGAGGGGGGAAAAAATGGATGTGGAGGCATCCAGTGAAAGGAAAACAGAAGAAATACAGCTGCAATTTACGTCCCAGTAGGACGTTTCTGATCTTGTTGAGTGACTTTCTTCCAATGTAGCTTAAAGCAAAAGTTTGATATTTTGGGAAATATCCCTGTGGGGGAAAAAACAGCATGCTGGTCTCCTTAAGCAAGTACGCTTTGTTTTTGCTTTCTGGCAGTAAGTTGGAGATGAAAAAATCAATACCTCTCTCATATCTGTACACCAAGCAGATAATACAACCTGCAGCCGCTTAGCTTAGCTTAGCACCAAAAACTGGACGCAGGGGGAAACAGCTAACTATACTCTGTCCAAAGATTTTAAAAATCCACCTACCAGCACCTATCTCACCCACGAATTAACACATTAAATCTCACCGGTCGAACCTCCCAATTAGTAAGCTCATGAGATGCTGGTGGGTGGATTTTGTTCCATTTGGAACTAGGCTAGCTGTTTCCCCCTGTTTCCAGTCTTTGTGCTAAGCTAACTGGCTGGTGTCTGCAGCTTCACATTGAAGGGACAAATACGAAAGTGGTATCAATCTTCTCGTCTAACTCTCAGCAAGAAAACTAACGAGCATATTTTTTTTTAAAGCGTGGAAGTACTCCTTTAAAATCCTGCCCTCATATTAGCAGCTACCTGAGCAGTCTGCTGTGAAGCTTTCCCGAATCTTCTTTATCTGGTTTCATTTGTGCCATCGAACAGACAGTGTTATCAAATTCAGCTCGGTCTCTCTTCTAAATGAACCCCAGAGATGGAGAAACTGTCATTACACTAAAAGAAAATAAATTCTCTGCCTGTGTTTCCAAACCTGGTAATTGCTGTATTTTGCTCATTCATGAGCAGCTGGCATCCTTTGGTTTAAATGGTAGAGAGAACAGTGCTGGAAGAGAACAATGAGGAGACGGAGCAGCAGTAGGAGGTAGAGTAAATAATAGGAAAATAATATAGAGATGTAGGCTACAGGAGAGAGAGAGCAAGTCTTCAGCGGGGGGGATTTCTAGATTCAGTAAAGGGAGAAGCTGCTTTGAAAGTCTGAAATGCAACAGAGGAAAAAAAAGAAGCGCCTGGAGTCTAACAACTATTAATAATGTATCAGGGGGGCGTCTGCCGCACACACGCTGCTCATTTGGAGACACAAACGACACCTCATCAACCAAAACACCAGGGAGGCACCAATGCTCTGAGCAGCTGCAGCGCGGCCGCCTGCTTCAGTGAAGTCTATCGCACATCTGTCCGTCTGTAACCACGACTCTACCTCAGCACATCATAACTCATTACTTTTTATTTTCTTTTTTAAAAGGCACATGAGAAGAAAAAGAGTGTTTAATGAGGTAACTCAAGAAAGAGAATCGGTAAGAAATAAGATTGGGTGCACCTGAAGTGTTATTGTGTGCATTTATTGTTTTTCTTTCTTATTTTTTTATCACGTATATGCAGTGATTGGATGCAACATTTACACAACTACAGTACTTATGAACAAATTAGAGGTACTTCTGCTTTACTTGAGTATTTCCATATTTACACACACAGGACATGTCCAGTGTGAAACTGTCTGCGTTCCTATACTAACGCCAGAAAAATATGTAGTACCGGTATGTCCCAATACTTACATGTCAAATATGGTATGCCAAAAATACCAGGATGTCCTCCTGCAGCCACCATGAAATTCTGCCTATTCTGACCCACAATCCTCTGCGCAGCGGCCATGTGAGCAAGAGGGTCAAAATTCAAGGTGCCATGTTATGACGAAGTCCCAACTGAATGCATACTGCATGCAACACTCTGTACTTTTTAAGGGCAGCTGCAGTATTTAGTAAAAGTAGATAAGAAAAAGTATGTAATTTGGAGCGCAGCGTCAAAGGAAACTTTGACATTTTGTCACGTGTTGCCTAAACCTAACTTCCTGTGAAGAAAGATGTTTGTTTTGAAGAGACGTCCAAAGCCGACGCTAAAGGGCAACGTAAAGCGTCATAGTTTGAACCTTAGGGCCACTGACTAAGCTCTGGTATTTGACGGGTTAGGAGTGAAAATTTGTTGATATTGTAATGTTACTACTTTTACTTAAATAAAAGAACTAAATACTTCCAACATTTATATCATTATTGGAGTATTGTTATCGTCAGGGTTAGGGTTTCGATGCTGTAGGTGATTGAGCAACTGTAACTAGATATGCTGCTGCATAGTTTAATCTATAACAGTGCATCAGACTTTAAATTCACATCAGGTTTTATATTTAAAATCTGAATGTGCAAAGTAATAGCTGTAAAATGAATGTAGGAGAGTAAGAAGTGTGAAGTGGAGTTACTTTCCACCACTATATGTAAATTGAATCCTTACATTTGTTGTGTTTAATAAAAATATCTGTGCTGTAAGCCTTTGGACGACCTTAGAGTCACCTGAAGTCAACAAAAACAAAGTTTGCCTCGGCAGCGACTCGGTGAATGCTTAATGCGCTCCACAGTTGTGCTGATGTTACACAAACATGCAGGACTTGCTACTGGAGGCTCAGTTTGGCCTCAGACTCTGACCTGAAGTGAACTTGTTCCTGTTTCTCATTAACAGTCAATAAGAGCAGCGCGCGGCGCTTCAAGACCTCCCTGTCTCTGCAGTGATGCACTTTAATTCCCTGTGATGTCTCCAAAACACTTGGCTTTGTAGTCCAAGGTTACTGAACGATAAAGAGCCCATATCAAAAGGATGCAAAGGCAAAATGTAATGTCTAAGGACAGAGTTTAAGGATATTGAGCTTCTGTAAAGAAAACCTTCAATTCAGGCTAAAATATATTAAAAAAACTTTCCTTTTCATCGTGCATCACCACACAGCTTCTGTTTGGAAGTACTGACACCTTGTGGTGAGATGGGACAGTACACGTGTCAGCAGGTACTGGCAGCTTGTATTCAGTCTCGTTTTTATGTTTCATTCATAGAGACGGATTAAAGGAAAAGCAACTGTGTCTTATGTTTCTCACTATTCAGGGTTTTCCTTTAAAGGAACAGTGTGTGGCATCTAAGGGGATAAATTGGCAGAAATGAAGTATAATAATATTAATAAGTATGTTTTCTTTCGTGTTTAATCACCTGAAAATCAGAACCACTGTGTTTTCGTTACCTACGAATCTTTACGTCTACATAAGGAGCGGGTCATGTTTCTACAGTGGCCCAGAGCGGACAAACCACACACTGGCTCTAGATTGGACCATTTGCGTTTCCTCGTCAGCTGCCGTAGTTCTTAACCCTGAAGCACTTCAATCAATCTGGATTTCAGACTATGTTGTTGAAATACAAACACAAACCAACAGCGGACAACTAAATGCATTTACTCAAGTTCAGTACTTAAGTGCAATATTTAGTATTTTCATTTTCTGCTTCTTGACACTTCTACTCCGCTCCAAATATTGCACTTTTTACTCCACTGCATTTACCACATATATTCCAAAGCTTTAGTTCATTTCTTTAATGTGATTTTACAAACAAATATCAATTTCACCTCAAAGCTGCAGGTCTGCTGAGACCCTCAGCTCCTTTAAATCAAGATTGAAGACTTTTCTGTTTGCTGCTGCCTTTAATTGAACCACACTCAATTAATATATTAATCAATTTCCTGCATTTCTGCATTTTACTACTGCATTTTATTTCTTACACTGTTTTTTAATGTTTTAATGAATGTTCTTAATTGTTTTTAAATACGCTGATGTGAAAGGAGTACAAGTGGAGACTGCACAATTATAACGGTATTTCCTTCGGGACCAAGCTCGTGCCAGGCACACACTAGAAAACAAAGATCCATAGGTGGTTTGTGTGTGGGTTGACAGAATTGGCAGTGTAGAGGTTTGAGTGCAGCGTAGATGATCTCTGGGAGACATTGATTTTTAATGGTTTTATGAATGAATGTTCTTAATTGTTTTTAAATCTCCTTTTCTTTTGTCTTATGTTTTGATGCTTTTAATGGTTTTATGTGAAGCACTTTGAATTACCTTGTTGTTGAAATGTGCTATACAAATAAACTTGCCTTGCCTTGCCTTGCCTCAACTTAAACTTAAAAAAAGCATTCATATATATTCATTCTGTACATGAATGTCCGTGGTCTCTTGGTTTTTAAACTCTACCTGGAAATCTAATTTCTGTTTCCCTCTAGTGGTTCAACTTCGTCAGTAAACTGTGAAACCACTGTTGGTGATGTAACGTTCACGAAAGATCCGAATCTTTTGAACGGCTCCTTGGTATGAACGAGGGAAGATGTGAGATATTGTTTTTATAAGTCTGTGTTGTTTCCGATGCTGTTGGTTGATGTGGTGTTCTGATGCTTGGTGGTTCAGGTCGGCGTGTCGTGTGTGCTGCGCTGCCCTACTGGCACAAATCTGCACCATGCAGGATGTGTTTCGGAGCCACGGAGCACATTGCTGACCCCACTCGTCAGTGCTGCTCGATGGGTGTCACACGTGCACCCGTCTTGAGAATTCCAACCAAGAGAGGGCAGTGAAACCAAAATATATGATATTAAAATCACCTTTAACGTTACTATAACGCTACGAAGGTGTGCTTCCTATGTTGTCACTCTGACCTCTTGACTTTGTCTAAACTGTTGCCACTGAAAGTCTGAATGACTAACGAGCTGACTCGTCTGTTTGTTTGTTGTCTTTTCACTGTGAAGCGGAGGTGTTGCTCTGCAGCTCTGCTCCTCTGAGAGAGGAAGCTGAATGAGATCCCAAGGTGCTTCACCTCACTGCGCTGTTGTGATTGCAGGTACAACACTTTTTCTTTTCTTTTTTTCAAATTAAGAGCTTTCTTTGGCGTAGTTTAAAAGGAAAACCATGATGAAATGTGTATGTGTGGTAAGCATACTTGAATCATTTGGACTTGTAGCTCAGGATTAGGCATTTCAGAACAATGTGGGTTTTTCATCAAGCCGCTGAGATGAAGCATTAACTTATTTAATGTGTTCAAACTTAAGCGAGCATGACTTTCTGTGACATGTTTGAGCTCAAAACAAAAGAGCTTTTGTATGCAGTGATGTCACCAAAGTCTAAAAAAACATATCACACCAAAAAAACAATTGTTATTGACTTTTCCTTCTTCTCTATAATGTGAGCAAACTGTCAAACAAACCACAACATCTCCAGCCTTTTGACTTCCTAATTCTGCAGTGAGACCTGTTTTGCTTTCATTGTCTCAGAGTTTAAACAAGATAACAGGCCCGGGGAGCGCTGGCTGGGCTCGGCCGTCTCTGGGTGTGACCGCTGAGGGCAGATGGTGACATGTCAGACAAACCAGGAGAGGAGCAAGAGGGTGGCTTAAAAGGAACTCTGTTGACTTTCCTACCAGACCTATTCACACCCTTCATTCATGAGGTTAGACCTTATCTGGACCGGCTGAAACTCAGATCGCACTTGTTTAGGTTCAGCGCTGAGCTGAGCTGTCTGTCTGCAGCTTCTTTTGCCGAGAGTTTCTGGCAGGGGAAATGTTGAGAAAATATTCGCCTCAGTTGCAGACCATTACAGTAATATCAATCGCAACTGAAGGGAGATTTAAATTTTGACTGAAACCTGTTGTGCTGGTTTGACTGCCATCTCTTTAGGAGATTCAAAAAGAAGAGATCTGTTTTGGAAACGACAGACTCGCTATGTGAATGTGAAGATGTTGTGATCTGGAAAGACTTGTCTCCCATTTACATAATAATCCCGTGGCCAAACAGCAGTTGTGTTGCTTGCACGTGTGTGTGTGTGTGTGTGTACATGCCTTTATGTGTGAGAGCATACACCTGTGTGCACATACCCTCTCCCTCCAGAGACAGCAGCAGCAGCAGCAGCAGCAGCAGAAGGAGGAGGAGGAGGAGGAGCACAGGTACACTGGATATTCTCGCTGGGTTTGAAGAGGGTGGAGATGAAGCGGAGAAACCCGGAGAGCAGCATGGCAACCCAAACCTTATGAATGAGGCGCACCCCAGCGGGCAGCTTCAGTTCAGCGCCTCCCTGACAGCAGCAGCAGCAGCAGCAGCAGCGCCTTGCAGCAGTCATGCTCGGCCTCATCAAATTACCACAAGTCTTCACCATCAATCAAGTGCCCAAAGTAAGTTCATCTTCACTGTATCTTAACTGGACATTTCATACGCTCAGACTGAGCTGGACTCAATTAGGAGGTCGAGTGTTGAGGAGGGAAATTGAATTTAATTTTCATCGCCACACTTGTATTTTGGGTTTCTACTGGAACATGTTTACATGCTTTAATGATCAATGAACTCTTTATTTTTCTCATACAGTCTGTGTGAATGTACCTGTATTCAGCCTCTGTCTGAAACGCTCTGTTTTAGCTCTTTTCAACAGAATTGCATTACTAGGCAAACGCTTTGGGACATGTTTACTTCCTGTCAGCTGATGTCATTCACATACACTGCAACAGGAAATAGACTGGGATACATTCAGACAGTTTACCTTTAAAAACTGTGAAATGGTCTACATGTTGTGTAGCTGTGTATTTCAACGCAGTATTTATCGAGCACTTAAACCTGAATAATAATGATACAATTGAAAATCATCACTAAATAAACATGCAAATCTCACTTTTTATAATATGGGACCTTAAAAACTTCAAGTCAAAAGAGTAAAAGATAGTGTGTTCATTTTGCCCACAGAGTCACACTTTGACTCACACCTTTAATGTTTCACTTCATGAAATAAACATTGATTACTCCTGTGAGTTTGAGAGGGCTGCTGCAAAAATATTGGCGCTTTGTACAAAAACTGCCAATATAATGTGAAGAAGTCCTCCTAAATCAGTGGTTGCTAACCATTTTGGCTTGAAACCCCAGAAAGATTAAATCAAAAACATAATCTTTATCAACAAAAAACCTCTAGGCCTACTTTTCTTTCTAATAACTGTAAACATGCAACACTTGGTCCACTGAGATTTCCTAGTCTTGAGTATTTTGCTTCGTTGAGCGACTTCTTCTGCCTCCAGAGAGGAAGAATAATAGGTTTCATAAATTTGTCAAGGACTTACTAAGAGTTTCCTCTCTCAAGGTTTTCCACGAGGACAGCATCATCTCCGGCTACCGACACCCCCACAGCTCAGCCACCGACTGCATCCTGAGCCTCTTCCAGCTGACCAATGAGACGCTCAACATCTGGACCCACTTCTTGCCCACCTGGTAAACACTCTAAATGTGTCCCGAATGCATCGCAATGTTAAGAGCCGTAAGCGTGTGTCTGCTAGCCGTCGTGTCTTGTAGACCAGCAACACGTGACGCACCTGAGGGAATTTTCAGTTGTTTTTGTTTTGCAGGCCAGTGGCGGAGTTAGTGAGTTAATTTCACATTTCATTGCATCCTCTGGAATTTTCCAAATTCCAACTCAAGCAAAGCGTTTGTTGTTTTCTTACCAGTCACGAGACGTTGCTTGTCTTTGTGTTAAAAGGAATCCTGCACAGCTTGTAGAGCTTGTAGATCAGACAGTAAGACAGAATTTCAATCTGTGCATTTACAGACTGACATTTTCTGAAGTCTTTAGCTACTATCACACACAGACCGAGGATTTATTATATCAGCTCTGGCACATTACCGACTAAAGGCTACCACTCATTTTTACTGCTCATATCCAGAGTTACAGTATCTGTCTGATTGGTATTCATAGTATCTGTCACCGGTGCATATTTAGGACCATAAATACACTCTTCAAGGTGTTTGGAGAGCAGTGGACTTTTCACAGTAACGAAGCCGTTGAGGATAGCGTGGGCAGTCGGCATAGGACACGTATGAACTGGAATGACTCAAGCAACATGAGAATGATTGCACACACAAACAGGTTTGTTTTGAAGACTTACCGGTACATCCCAGCAACCATGTGTGTCCTATTGAGCTCCTGCAGTGCCTCCCTGTTCGTGGCCTTGTACTGTATGTGCAGCAGGCATCCAGTCCAACAGGACTCTCACAGTACGGCTGCATTCATAGTGTATTTATCCGTCATTCAGCTCGTACATTTACTCAACCTTTTCACCATACATTGTGAAAACATCGATTAATACTCTGTGGTACAACTGATGAAAGTCCACCTCGTCAAAAAAGTTTGACAACTCCGGAAAGCCTCGCTTTTATTGAGTTGAGAGAAGAATTGGATTTGTCTGTATAGTTGTGTGTAGTTAGTCAACCAACTGGCCATTTTGGTCTTCGCATCTTTCGTCGATTAGTCGTTTTTTAATGCTTTTTTTCATGCTTTTTTTCATGCTGAACGACTTCTTCCCAATACATTTATGAGCATATTTCTGGTAAACAGAAGATTTAAAGTGATGCTTTGCTTGGTTCTTTGTGTTTTACAGATCTGTCGATGAAATCAACTGATTGATTTGTCGGCAAAATCTTCGTCGGCTACGAATGTTGAGGACAGTCCGACTATACATGTGTCTCAGATGAGTCGCGGGGGTCTTCTCTCTGATTAAGAGATTAAAAATCCACTTCTTGTCATCTCTGTAACACATTTAATCCTCCCATTGCAAACCCCGATCCACTGATCCATGTTTGAATGTGGCGGTTAGAAGAATCAGAAGCTGTAGGGCTTCGATTAGTCGCTATAACTGAGCTCTCGGAGCGACTTCAATTTTGTTTGTCCACCTTAAAACGTTCAAGAGGTCCAGACAAAAGAGTAACCAAGTGATGTAATTAGTAATTCAAGGTTTGATGAAACAAACAGTAGAACTTCTTAACTCAAGACGGCTTTGCAGCTTATTGCCTAATTTCTTTGAGTTTTCTCATATTTTTTACAGTGTATTGAGAGACTTAGGATGCAACACCTGCAGGAGAAAACAGAGAGGCTGAACACCTTAAGAGGAAGAAGGCCAAAGATGAACAAGTTAAAGAATGATTTCCGTATCTGCCGGCTAACATTGATCTGGAGCTTAAAGCAACATTTTTAACTCCCTCCCCAAGTTAAGCGTCTCCTCTCTGTGTTACAAACACAGCATGACCGCATGAAGGTTGCATCCAAGACTTCACTGATGGAATTGTCTTTCATTTTCTAGATGTGTGTTTATGTGAGTAGATCTCGTGATTTAAAGATACTACAGAGGTTGCTGCCCCCAGGAGCCACGATGCACTTCCTCGCTGCTGAGATGCCAGTTGCTTTGACTGCATAGTTCCAGGGAGAAAGTGTGTATACGTGTGTGTGTGTGTGTGTGTGTGTGTGTGTGTGTGTGTGTGTGTGTGTGTGTGTGTGTGTGTGTGTGTGTGTGTGTGTGCAGGTGGCTGTGTGTCTGCGGGTGGCTGAGCGTCGAGCATATTCTAAGGCCACATGGGTGTGTGTGTGTCTTGGGGCTCGGCACAGACAGGCAAGCCGCTAATGAGCAGATCTGTGCTCGAGGCTTACGAGTCGACTCAATTAGTTAACTGCTCAGTGACGGGGAGAAGCACAAATAATGATGATTTGTTAATGAGAGGCGAGGAAACGGACACACGAGGCAAAAACTATGATAAGACTGAGCTGCGCTTGTGTGGAACTGTTACGTCACTGAGAGTTACGAACAAAAGCAGGGTTTGATTGAGTGACGCTTTGTTCTGACTACGTTGACAGATACTGACAGGTACAGGGATGACAAGCCAAGTGTGTGTCTCTGAAATGCTGTGAACATATCAGATGTCTGGCTCGGTTGTCGTTATATGTGTGTGTGTGTGTGTGTGTGTGTGTGTGTGTGTGTGTGTGTGTGTGTGTGTGTGTGTGTGTGTGTGTGTGTGTGTGTGTGTGTGTGTGTGTGTGTGTGTAAGATAAATATGTAATAAGATGTAAAGAGTACTGTCCATGACCATATTGTCATTCTGTTCAGGCCCGCTAGAGAAGGTAATTGGCCATCAAACAGGAAGTTCGTACATCTCTGTTGTTTTGTTCATTATTAAGCCTCTTATGGTTCGATGGTTCAGGGTTTCCTTTCACTAAACGGAGCAGCTTTGAATGCTCCAGTTTGTTTTGGTTGGTTAAAAAAACTTTCTTCCTCGGATTTAGATGAACACTCTCGTGTCCGTGCATGAGATATGGAGCCAGAGCCGGGAGGCAGTTAGCTTAGCTTAGCATAAAGACTAGAAGCAGAGGGAAACAACTCCCACGTGTCTCTCCACATGTTTAGAAATATAACTACCAACACGTCGTAAGCTTTGCAGTTATGTTAAAATGTGTTTGCTTGATCCTTAAACAAATAGAAATATTGAAATGACAAGTTGTGGTTTTATGCAAAGTGACGTGCTGAAATTACGATGTATAAATATCATACACCGACTGTTAAGCCACTCCTATGTTGTCTCTTATATGTACAAATATTCCTGCAATACTACTACTGATACTACTACAGCGGGACAGATAACGGCCTAAGTTAAAGATAGAAACTGATCAGCTGTGTGCTTTTTTATCTCTGGCTGCTAGAACTCAGTACTCAGGCAATGTTTTCACTGATTAAATACCTTCTATTGTAACATTGACTACTTGCATTTCTTAATGCGTTCATGATGCTGTCAGACGTATAAAGTAAGACCACACCAACAGTGTTTTGCTTCTCTATCTACCCCTGGTAAGGACGTCAGCATTTCTTCCCCTCGTTGAAGTTGAGCAGAGGCTACATACCTCCGCTTAGCTCCATGAATCCACAGTTGGGTGACAAACTCAAAGAAACAAACATCATAAAGCTCCAAAATCTCTCATCGGTGTGACTGTGAAGGACATATCCTTCACATCGGTGATATACTCTTGAAAGCATCCAGTGACCCCCCTTTTTATATTCCTTTAATATGTCAGTCCTCTGTATATGTTGACACTCATTTGCTCCCTTTTTTTGGTATTGTGCATGGGGCCAATTGCTTGACGTGTGATATGACGATCAGGCTCCAAAACTGCTGCATCCAATATCGTCAAGTTACCGTGACCTGTTCCTCCTGGCAGGTACTTCCTATGGGAAGCAGTGACGGTGGTGTTGGTGCAGACAGCATGGGAGGACTCCTTCAGCTGGCCTCTGGTGCTCTTCCTGCTCACCTGCTGCATGTATCCGCTGGCGTCGAGCCTTGCTCACACCTTCAGCAGCATGTCGGCGCGGGCACGCCACATCTGCTTCTTCTTCGACTACGCCGCCCTCAGTTTCTACAGCCTGGGTAAGCGCATGTGGTTCTCTGTCAATAGGTCCAAGAGCGGCCATGTGTTGTGCACTGAGCACGTACTTTACTATAACTTAACCTCTTAAAAACCCACCTGACCGCAAGGATTGAGGGTGCAGGGTTAAATGATGATCAACTATTTTATTTTCATTAAGATGAAGTATGTGCCAACTGCTTTTACTCACTTCTGTGACACCGGGAAACATACAGAAGCAGTTAGATGAATATAAAACGTTTTACCATAATTTAATAAAACATTGCTCATCTAACCTTAAAACCTAAACCCTAACCTGTTGGCAGGCGGAATACCCCTCTGCCCACCGGCTTGTTAAGAGGTTAACAAGTTAGCGTCAGTAACGGAAACCATGTGCATGTAAAAGAAATGCATGGAGTCTCTTAAAATGTTGTGTTTAGTGAAACGGTGTATGACTTTTTAAATTTTAGAGAAATCTGACGATAAAGGGAAATCAAATTGAATCAGATCAAATCAAATATGCCGTCTTTGTCTGTAAACATAGAGGTAACAAAGTTCTGACTCTCAAACAATTTAAAAATAAAAAGGCAGCAACAGAGATACTCAAACAGACTGCAGATTATTATTACCAGTATAATCAATCCATACTTTTTTGTGAGGTTTGATGTTTGGATTCAAGTATTGATGGAAGTTAGTGATGGTGTTGCGTTGAATGTCTTTGTATTAAAAACAAGTGTTTTTAATACTCTGTCTTCCTCCTGTACATTTTGTAAATGGTGTTGGACAAAGTATCTAACTGGAGTGTACGCACGCTTTTCCTAACATAAAACAAATTGTGTTCATAATATATAATTCTGCACTGTTTAATGTGTCCTGCTGCAGGCTCAGCAATGGTCTATTCGGCTTATGTTTTCCCGGACAAGTGGGTGAACAGCTTCTTCCACCGGTGCTACGTCCCCATCGCTGTGTTTAACACTGTCATCTGCACCGTCATAGCCTGCTACTCCAGGTATGGTGACAACACGGAGAACAATAAATATCAGTGTTCTCTTTCAGAAAGAAGATTATAGCGTGCTGGCAAGCATCCACCTTTATGTCACAGAGCTGTTTTACTTTGCAACAGTTAAGGTAAAATGATCTTTGTTCGTTAAATGTGAACACTTATAATACATGAGAGGCGCAAACTGTGCCTGTTAGCATAATAACAGACTAATACAATACTGGTAATGCCGAATAATGCAGTGGTTTTCATCAAATGTGAACTAAAATGAGAAATATTAAGTTTGTAGGACCTTTGTCACTGAGGAGAACACTTCAGTACACATTCTGTATAAAAGCAGCACTGTACCTCCGAACAATGATCACAATGTTATCTCTTCATGTGCTGGATGGATGTTGGCTTGGTCTAGCTAATTTATTGTTCTTTTCCTCATCTCTCCCCACTGCTAAGGCTTGGCCTACCATTTGTCCACTATAATCATGACGTCGTAAAGAGGTAAAAAAACAACGCATTTTTTAAAAAATCTGCTCCTATTGCTTCACCATTCTATCATAAATTGTGTTTATCGTGCCGCAAATGATGGCAGCGACAGATAAATGTAAAATCATCCTGTCAAAATGTGTGATTATTGACATGTCTTCAGACCGACTTCATCCCACGGACATGTTTGACTTTTAAGAATTGAGCAACTCTCTGTCTAACACAATGGGTGTTGCCTAAGCGTGACGATGGGGACCAGCCCTAAGCAGTGATTTAGTCTAATTGTAGCTTCAGCTGGGCTGGTTAGAGGAGCTGACAAAAAGAGTGGCAAAACATGTTCTGCAACCTGACTCACTGACTTTAACTCCAAGAACAAAAGGTTCATGGCCATAATAACTCTTTAGATAAAAGAGTTCTCTAAAGTATACCATTTATGTGCAGCGCAGAAAACATGACATGCATTTCAAGTTATTTGAATTACCTTTTTGAAGTGCATGGACCTTATCCTGACATTTCCAGCTGCTGAACACTTTGTGTCTTTTATTTCAGATTCTCCGAGTGCCAGACGCCAAGGTTTAGCAAATATCTCCGTGTCTTTGCCTTCGCCTACCCCTACATGTTTGACCACATTCCTCTGTTCTACAGGGTAGGACCACATCTGTGCACTTCACACACGTGTGTCTTCACTGAGTGTCACAGATAACATTCGATATATCGGACATCATTTTTAAATCCAAATCTTTTACTTGAATGATTTTTCTGCTTTTTTCATATACGTGGCTTTATGCTACTGTAATATCCATGACAAAGGTTATATTTGATGTGATATGATTTAAAGTAATATAAGCAGTAGTTAAGCTTTTTTTTAATGCACATCGTAAATGTATGTGAGATATGATATATGCTGTGAATCTGGTCAGTGAAAGAGGAACATTTGACACATTCCCCCTCGAGACTAGAACTACAGTTTTATGCTCCACTAAGAGATACTTAATAAATGCGTTTATGCCTCATTCAAACAATTTGAAGGTGATGAAAGTGGTAGAAATGGAGATAGCATTGTAATCTGTTGAATCTGCTCTGTGTGTTGTGCCTACAGGTGTTTCTGTGTGTAGGAGACGGCTGCACAGACAATGATACCAACATGCTCCACTACAACCACATCGCCTTGGCTCAACTCACAGGCTTTCTGTTTGCCACACATTTACCTGAGCGCCTGGCGCCTGGCAGCTTCGACTACATAGGTGAGACACATCTGGCGACTGTTTTAAGCAAGAAAAACTCTAAAAACCCACTGCACACCACCTGATCAGCACCGAACTGCAGACAGAGTTAACAATTAGCTGGTGATCATAGTGGAGCAGCTAAAGAGATATTTCCCTCAAGAGTGAAGACCAAAACAGAGCTAAAAGGAGAGTGCTATACAAACAAATGTTGCTTCGTATTTGCAGGATGTTTACAATAAGTCAAAACAACTTATGGTGATGCTATGTCAGTGTTGTGTTTACAGTTTTTTCACGGCCAAAAAAGTAGTTAAAGCAGGATCAAATTATAAATGTGTAAAACCTCTGTGTTTTAAACTTGCAGCAACTTGTCTTATAAAGGTATGAAACAATAAAAAAATGGCGTGAGAGGTTTGCAGTAATGATGCATTCATGATGATCCTACAACATTGTCTTGTAAAGCTTTTGAATGCAGTGTCTTTAACAGCTCCCTGTCAAATCTCACATTTCTTCGACCTCTACACCACTGGAGTCACATTGACACATGGAATGCTTTCTCATTTGTGTTAATCATTGTGAAATAATGCTAATCTATAACCGCCTCCACGTTCTCTGTTGAAATCAGTTGGGAGTTGTCTCCAACTGCGTGTGACTTATTTTTCGCTGTGCCGCCTGAACTCAAACGCGACTCGACTGCTCCCCCTGCAGGTCACAGCCACCAACTCTTCCACGTGTGCGGCATCCTCGGCACCCACTTCCAGATGAAGGCCGTTCAACAGGACATGGTGGCACGGCGCCCCTGGCTCATTGGACACTCCATGCCCATCACCTTCGCCAACTCCGTGGGTGCAGCGGTGCTCTGTGTGGTGGTGAATTTGACTGTCATCTTCCTCTACAGTCTACCTCTCCTCTCTGCTCCAGCCTGTCAAGGAAAGAAACATGGCAATGGTGCAAAGGCAGCCTCAGCCAGGGCCTGCCTCTGCTCCTAAACCTCCGGCTTATTCAATTTCAGCTGGTCACAAGATGTACAGACGTGGGAAAAGAGTGCATTATGGGTGTTATAAAACATTTTAAGGAACATATTTGAGCTATGAGGAGCTAATGCAGTGGAACTTGCAGTCTACACTAAACTGGAGGTGGTATTCGGCCTTAAGACGTCACTCTGATGACTGCTGCTACATGTGTGGGTAAACTGAAAATAAGGGCGTACGTTGCACAAACATACACTGGAAATTAAACAAAATGTTTGTTGCTATTATATGTAATGAATCTAAATGTTTCTCAGGAAACTGTTTGCTTCCATGAGGAAGTGCTGTCTATCTTAATAAAAAGATAGACATTCTCAGTATGATTTGGGGTATGAAGAGACTGTCCGCTGCAGGGAACAATCACTATGTCAAATTCAAAAATGTTAATTTCACTGTCAATTTCAAATTGTAGTGCTGCATTTAGACACTGTGCCTTCTCATCTTTGTAGTGCGTGTGCTTGTTCACAGCCTATTGGATTGTACTGCCTTGTACATCACTCGCATACTGACAAACATGCCAAGACAAAGGAGACAGTGATGACAAGGGAAGAAAATGTTTTGCTGTTGAGTTTGAGCTCCCTGCACAGTAGGAAGTCAACAAGTTCAAAGTGTAGTTCCTGTTCATGTCAAATATGTAGCCTGATACAGAGAAAATGTTTTCAGAATATTAACCTCATATTGCTGTCTCTATCCCCTGCCACAATGTGCCTTTGATGCAAAACTGAAAGTATTTTTGTACAATGTTATTTATTTTCAAATAAACTACAAAACAAACTTACATGTGTGTCATTCTGATGTCAGTTTATTATTAAAACAGTTTTTTAAAGAATAAAACAGTCAAGGAAAGTCCATTTTGTCTTGTCTGAGATCGTTTCACTTAATTTTTGAATTGAGTGAACTATAAACACAAATACAGTAACATACATGTATGAGAACAAGAAGCAGGACATAGTGCCATGACATTATATTATTAGATACTACTGTGAACTGTTTATAAATTAATATATGAGAAATAAAAGGCACTAAAGTCAAGTCATTTTAATCAATATGCTCATTTTGTTTTCTTTTTTTGCAATTAAGCAACAAAATTAATATTATGAATAATAATAATGACTAATTGTGAGTTTCTTTGTTTACGTCACATTCAGTTAGTTGTAATCGAGCAAAGATCCGGGAGGCGGGACTTCCGCTGCGTGTCCTGCTCTGTGATTGGTTGAAATATTAGCGACACGGAAAAACGTTTCACAGAGGGAATTTTCAAATCGAGAACAGGCGCTCTGTGCACTGGAGAGGAGTCCAACAACACAAACAATGCAGAGACCGTAGTGAGTATTACCATCTTTTGTATGTACTCAACACGACAAACGGCTAACAATCTACACCTATGCATTGTGGTAGCAATAGGATCCAGGTAACGTTAGCACACGTAGCGGTTGTTCAGAAGAAAAAGAGTGTTAGCTTCATACTGTTAGCATAGCTCTCTGTCTAGCGCTAACGAGGAGACTAACGTTAGGTCAATATATCGATATAGCACAGCTCATTTATCCACCAATGTTTGTTACGTGTCCATGAAAAGGGCTAAACGTTATCCAGCTTTAGTTATCTTAACGTTGAAGAGGCAACTATCATGTTAAGTTCATATTTCTCTTGATCGTCACCTGTGAATTGTCGTTAGCAAGTTACACCTGTGCTAATTTAACGTTAGTTATCGTAACGTCAACGGATACAAAAAGCGAGTAGATTACGTAACACTATAGCTACACGATAACGTTACTATATGGCCAAAACTATGGGGACACTTTTGATTCCACTTTTAGTTATTTTACAAAAGTAATTTTAGACCTAGCTGTGTAGCTTTAAACATATGCACTTTTGGCCTCAGTTCCTATTTCGGGGAATCCTAATGTTAAAAGAGTTTTTACAACTTTGTGGAAAGCCTTCTCTGGTCTCTACATGAAGATGTACGAAGCCATAAAGAAATATGTATCTGAGCTTTGTGTGGAGGAGTTTGAGCATGAATTGGACCTCAGAGTGTGAGCTACTTAAGGTTCAGGTGTCCACATTGTGTGAGTTACTCAGGCGAATTAGTGATGAGGCGATGTGTCTAATTAATTCAGTGCAGCATGCATTTTTTTATGTTTGACGTTGATTCTGTAATTCTTCATCACTCGCAGCAAAGCGAAGACTCCTCGGAGGCCTGGCCAAAAAAAGTCGTCCAACACAGAGAAAGATCCTGTTGGAGTAAGTGAACGTATGAATGTAGTTATTCCAGTTGTGATGGCGTCATCCCCGTATACCTCATCTACTCCGTCATGTTTGTAGGTTTACTGTCGTATACGTCCACTTGGAGCAGAAAATGAGGAATGTTGTGTCGACATGATCAGCAACTCCACTATTCAGCTGCATGCTCCTGATGGCCTTAAAGCCAACCGCAACGGGGAATTCAAAGAGGTAAGTGTGCTGCCCACCTCTCTCTTTATCAATGTAAAGCAAATCACACTGTCATATTTGCCTATATCTATAACTGGTTTAGTCACAGTAGAGACACGATACTTTCTTGGACACTAACTGGTATATTTCGTGATGATTTACATGTATTGTATGTTTTGTTTCTGTTTTATCCTTCAGACGCAGTACTCATTTAAAAAAGTATTTGGTATTAATACTACTCAAATGGAGCTGTTTGAGGATGTGGCCAAGCCTCTGATAGAGGACCTTATTCATTGTAAAAATGGTAAGTGAAGTTCAGTTTTTAATGAGGAACTGTGCAGAATCCCATCCATTGATTTTGTATCCTCTCCAGTGAAAATCACTAACATATCCTCTAAAATGATTGGCCGTCCCACTCCCAACCTGCCAGCCCTCGCAGAGCACTGACCACAGCACACACTAATATATAATATATTCTCTACGTCAGCCCTAATCCTCTGTGTGAGACGTGGTTATGTGATTGTGATATTCCATGTTCATAGGTCTGCTGTTTACGTATGGTGTTACTGGAAGCGGAAAGACCTTCACCATGACGGGCTCACCTGGTGAAGGTGGACTCCTCCCCCGCTCTCTAGACATGCTCTTCAACACCATCAGCCCCTTTCAGGCCAAGCGATTTGTAAGAAATGTTGCGAATTTGGTCTTCAAAAAACAAAAATGTACCTTTTTAGGGGATGGATGGTAATAGTTTTTTTCAATCTTCATCAGGTGTTTAAACCAGATGACAAAAATGGGATGGAGGTCCAGGGTCAAGTTGATGCTCTCCTGGAGAGACAGAAGCGAGACAGTCAGCCGTCTGTGCCCAAAACACCATCCTCCAGGTAACTTTGTACTATCTATACTAGTTATGGTGTGTATACTTATGCAATTTGAGTGAACTGAATGTAAAGTACACGTTCACTGCTGTTTCGTGATGTTTCTTTTCTTTCGGTTTACTTTTCCAGGCAGAAGGCTGACCCAGAGTTCGCGGATATGATCAGCTCAGACGAGGCGTGCAAATATGAGAATGTGGATGAAGACTGTTGTTACAGCGTTTTTGTGTCCTACATCGAGATCTACAACAACTATATCTATGATCTCCTCGAAGACGCTTCGTTTGACCCCATCAGACCAAAGTAAGAGCGTTTCAAACCGTTGTATGCTTTTCTTTGAAACACAATGCCATTGTTGTGACTGTCTGTACAACGCACATTTGTATCCAGGTTTATTTCTGGTGCATTTCATATAAAGATGGCTCTGCAGTAAATTAATATAGGGGGGAAAACTGCTCTGTCAGCAAATGCACCCACGCTGTAAGTGTGATCTGTAAATGTTTGGTAGTTCTGCAACCATTCGTGTCTGCGTGACAATCACTCTGACTGCCTTTCATGTGTGTGCTGAATAAGTTCAACGAGACACTTTTTTTTGTGTGTGTGTGTTGACAAGATGCACTTTTATGAATCCTGTTTTCATTAGGTGGCTCGGTGGAGGCACGCCTGTACGGAACAATGAGTTCATGTATGTGGCCAGTGACAGTTTATTCGTACCCTGGCTGTAGCTGCTGTCACATAGGCCTTCAGTGCATTTCCATCCCATTAATCCAAAGCCCTGTAAATAGCATACGTGTAGCTTTTGTGTCATTTTGGTGGCTCAAGGATTGGCTCCCTGCTGTTGGTGTGGAGACGCATAACTTCCCTGAATGGCTCAAACTTGCATGCGTCTGTACCCCTGAATGTGTCCCTTTTAGATTGTTATTTATTTTACCGTTAACACTAACGTCAAATAACTGGCATTTTAGCTTTGGCTGCTTGTCTCACTAAAGCGACACATCATTGTGTTGCGTTCTGTTTAATCTTTGTCATCAACTTGTTTCAGAGCACCTCAATCCAAGATCCTCCGTGAAGATCAGAATCATAACATGTACGTGGCTGGCTGCACAGAAGTTGAGGTCAAATCGACGGAGGAGGCCTTTGAAGTCTTTTGGAAGGGTGAGTGGTAATAATTATATGTATGTATGTATGTATAAAGGAGGCAACCATGATATTTCTTTATTACAATGTTGCAGTGAAGTTGTGAGCTAATGCTCGACCATTATCAGCGTTTACATTCTGTTAACCAATCAACCCAGCAGGAATAATTGGACAAAGCAATGCATTTGTTGACTATAAAGTAACAATGTAACCTTTTTTTATTGTTGTTAACATCACACACTGTATTAATGATGCTCTGCTGTTTCTCCAGGACAAAAGAAAAGGAGGATAGCCAACACTGAACTTAACCGTGAGTCCAGTCGCTCACACAGCGTGTTCACAGTGAAGTTGGCCCAAGCGCCTCTTGATGCTGACGGGGACCACATTCTACAGGTGGCATGCAGTTGCATCATTGTTTTTGTGTTGTTGAAATATGCCGTTTGTTTGTCTGTTTTCTACGATGAATCTTTATTCAAAGATAGCCAGTGAATCGTTTGTGTTTCGCAGATGAAATATAAACGCATCTTGTGTCACAAAGGATTCCGGCCGATGTCTGTTTATGCTAACAGCGTGTTGATAAATTGCAGGACAAAAACCAGGTGAATGTGAGCCAGCTGTGTCTGGTTGACCTGGCTGGCAGTGAGCGCACCAGCAGAACCAGAGCCGAGGGAAACCGCCTCCGCGAAGCAGGTCAGTTCATTTCTTACTGTGGGCGTCTGTCTGAAGTCCAAACCCAACACGTCTCTAGTAATGTGTCGTTTACAGGTAATATTAACCAATCCCTGATGACACTGCGCACATGTATGGAAGTCCTGCGTGAAAACCAGATGTGTGGAACTAATAAGGTTGGTCTTTTATCATCTGTTCATCCTTTTTATTTGTTGCTCTGTTTTATTTCTATGAACAGCAACATTTATAATCTCGCTTGTGGTCATTTTCCAGCCGGTGCAGCTTCACAGAGCCTTTACTTTCTTCCAGATGGTGCCATACAGGGACTCTAAAGTCACACATCTGTTTAAAAACTACTTTGATGGAGAAGGAAAGGTCAGGATGATTGTGTGTGTCAACCCCAAGGCGGATGATTATGACGAAACGATGGTAAGACATTGTGCTTGTGTTGCAGAATAGTTTGAATGTAAGTTCTTGTCTTTATTCTCGGTAGCTTTACCAGAACAAATATTATACTATCACGGAGACTGTTGGCGAGGGTGTTCCTCATGGTGTTCTGTTGTATATGCTGCAGCTGGTCATGCGCTTTGCAGAGATGACCCAGGAGGTGGAGGTGGCGCGGCCGATTGACCGGCCAATCTGTGGCCTTGCTGCAGGACGCAGACACAGAAACCGAGCCTTCAAAGACGAGCTGTCGCGTCGCCTGGAAGAGCGAGGAGGTCCAGGTAATGCCGGTAAGTCGCCCTCAAATCTCTACTGCTTGCTTTTTGTGCTCGTATCGTGTTCTTACATTTTACAAATGTTCCATGCCTTGTTCTTTTCCTCGCTGTAGGTGACCCATCTGCCCTGAATCAGCTCATGGAAAGCCTTCCAGCCCTGCCTCATTGTGAGCTGGTGGACCCAGCTGATGATCAGTCGTTGCCCCGCCTGATTGAGATCCTGGAAAGGAGGCATCGTGTCCGTCAGATGATGGCAGAGCAGTTCGACAAAACTGGTATTTGTCAATTTTCTAAGCCACAAATAATCTGTCTGGTTTTAGACAACCTATTTCTTTGTTGGTAACAATTAATTAGTCATTTTTAGAAGGCAATATTTATTCAAACTGGTGATATCAGTGATGGATGAATCCCTACTCTTGCTTCGTCACTGAAGGTTGTTCTGGTCACAGAATGTATTATTTACTTGCGTTCATTTGTTTTCTCCCACAGCAAATACGCTGAAGTCCATGGTTCAGCAGTTTGACGGTCAGCTGAATGCAAAGGAGACGTTCCTTCAGGAGCAACGATGCAAACTGAGCGAGAAAGACAAAGTCATCATCAGCCAGAGGACGGAGCTAGAACGACTCGAGAAGAAGTCCAAAACGCTGGAGTACAAGGTGCCTCCCTGACTTACAAAACTCTTCTTCTTCTCTTTTCATTTGGTTGGCAACATTTTAAACACGCTTATAAAAGTAGGGGTCTGTGAATATCTCTTTTTAAGTGAAGCTTGTATTTACTGTTTTACTGCTGGTCCTCCTCCTCAGGTCGATATCCTGCAGAAGACGACGGACATGTACGAGCAGGACAAGCGCTCGCTTCGGCAAGAGCTGGAGACGCGGGAGCAGCGGCTACAGAGAGAGCTAACCGACAGGAGGCGCATGGAGCAGCGCATGACTGGCATGATGACGGACACCAAGCTCAAGTGGGAGAAGGAGTGTGTAAGTGGAGCGATTAACAGTAGCCCTACTTCACTCTGGTTACTCCTCCTCGTGAATGAGTTTAATACCGGAGCAGATAATGATAAACTATGACTATATACTTGTGGCCAATACAGATCCAATTACAAGTAGTATTCATCTTACAAATAATATTGTTTATTTTTCTACGATACCAGCAATATCTAGAAACCTTCATTGTTCATCGCAAGCACTTTGTGGCTGGTAAAAATTCAACTGATTGTTCATCTAAAAACAAGAGATGTGAGCCACAACACCTCCCAGAGAACTGGCCTGTAGGATTAGAGGATGAGACTGTTCTTTCTATGGTGTCCCCCGCTGGTGTTTTCTAATTAGGAGAGGCGAGTGAACGCCAAGCAGCTCGAGATGCAGAACAAGTTGTGGGTGAAGGATGAGAAGTTGAAGCAGCTAAAGGCCATCGTGACGGAGAGCAGCGGCGTCGGTGGGTTTCCCTCCGAGCGGCCGGAGAAACCCGAGAGGCCCTCGAGGGAGAGAGATCACAACATGGGCCAGAAGAGGTCTGCCTCGCCATCACCGCTTCATGTGAGTGATTTACTCTGTAGCACTGCCTCTTCCATCAACGTGCACTTCAGCATTCTCTTGTGAATCGTGGAAATGTTGCCTGCCACTACTTATTATTGTAAAAGATTTCTATGCTTCCTGTGCACATCATCATCTTTTTCTGTGTCACCCTGTTGTTGTTTGTGTTCATCTGGAGCCCCTAACATCCACAATGCTTGGCCCCGTTCCCTCATCACTTTTCAGGACTTCAACCAAACTCCCTCCCACCGAACTCGAGCCAATGTTAGGGCAGTTCAGGACGCTTTCCCCAACACCTCCTCCTCCTCCTCCTCCTCCTGCTGCTCCTCAGCCTATCCCTCAGTAGCCTCCTGCATCTCTGATTGGGAGCACAGGCTCCCTGTAGACTCAAGCAGCCAAGCTAGGCACTCTGAGACTCCGCCGTACAGGAGCCGGACTCCCGCCCCATGCCACGTCACCAGCAGCGTGGGCCGCAGGAGAGGCCAGCGCTGGGCCGCAGAGACCGGGGCCCCTGCTACCACTCTCGTCTATGGGCTAGACCTAGAGGCAGGCACAAGGGTTAGTGTGTGTAATCGAGCCGAGATGTCCTCAAGGATGTGTTTGGTTTTGTCTCTGCAAGCCTGTAGTGCAAGCCTTGCCTTAGTGTAGAACTGCTCCCGTATCGGTAGATGTCTGCTTGTTGAGAAATGCATCGAGTAGAAGCCCTGCATCAGTGTCGGCTGGTGTTTCTCTAGTGAACCATCTTGACCTGCATCTAAAGCCTCCGTAGTAGCAGTCGTTGCTTCATGTCTGTCGTGCTTTCTGTTGCTTGTCGCCAACTGCTCTCTAGAATAGTTCTTCCTTTGTACCGTTTCATCACATTCAGTAGCGACACTTCAAATGACAAATGGACTGTCTCCACTAAAAATAAACACACATACGCTGTCACGTAGCAGTAATGCACGTTTTAGAAGACTGATGCAAAAAGTTGCATGTTTATTTATCAGATATTCAAAGAATTTAGATCAGAAATGGGTAAGGGGAAAACGCACTTAAAACCTAAAACCTCATTGCACTCGATGTTGGTGTTTGGTCAGTCTCTGTGTGGAGTGATTTGATGTGGCGCTCAACACCGATGCTTCTCGGTGTACTCGGCTTGCACAAACATCTCGAGTGTCCCACTTTTAACAATTTCCAAAATAAGAAGAATCTGTCCATCTCGTTTCCATCGCGCGCTCACTTTCATGTCTTCATGGGAGTGAAAGACACACTGCCTGGTTCTGGTTTCCCACGTGTACAAATGAGCTCCAGCCTTTACTTGACTCAATGCTATGACTGTACACACATGTGGACCGAACCCACTGATGAAAACCTGCCGTTCCATACGCAGAGACTTGGCTTCTTACAGAACATGCACATGTGTAGCTGTTTGGTCTTTTGGTCAAAATCTAAATCAGTCCTTTTTGATTTGCGTCGTATTTCAAAATAGTTTTACAGAGCCTGCTTCCGGACTTCTGACTTGCTGCCAACATATTTTTTTTTCAGCGTTTTTCAAATGATTAACGAAGTGGAATGAAAACATCAACTCATTGTGATTATCAGGCTGACTTTAACCACTACGATGCAGTGATCAGATCTTCTGTTCCTTATTGACCTGCTCAGTATGTCTGGACCTAAACTCTTTGGTCTTAGACTTCACCGAGTCAGCTGCCATTGTTTACCAAAAAGTGTTGAAGAATATATTCTGTAAACATCTGTATTTAGTCTGAACTCATTTCCTCACTACTTTCTGCGCTGCTTTGCATGTTGATTCTTATTCTCACTCTACTGGGCTATTTCTAATGCAGCGTGTGCTTTTAGTTACTCGATGAAAACGTGTATTGCTGGAAGGCCAGATTATCGTTTGCTGTGAGATTTGAGTCGACGTATTAATTCCAATACCATGGACATACTTACGCCCCCCAGGATGTAATATTAAGACCTAGTGGGACGTGCCCGGTCCCTCTTGGACTTCCAGTAGTACATGTATTCTCAACACAAGCTTAACACCGTCTCATGATCAACCTTCACTACTAATCCCCAACGAACGTTAAATGGTCCCTGCTGGTGTCACATGTGAATAACTTGCCGGTTTGTTTCTCCCACGCTGGGATCACCAGGCGGCCCTTCCAGTTCATCCAACGCACAGGCGCTCACACTCTGCGGGTGGGGAGAAATGGGTAGACCACAAACCACGCTCTAATTTGGACCTAGACACTGTCATGCAGCCAATCTTACCCAATGCAATCAAGGTGTCGACCCCGAATGAGAAAGCTCTGTCCAAATGCAACAAGTATGTGCTTAGACATCAAGAGCTTGCCTCAGACGGGGAGATCGAGACCAAATTGATCAAGGTAAAATTACATAATTGCTTTAATTTGAGACTTCTGATGATTTTATAACTTGCATGAATTTGAGTTAATCACGTTCAGTTTGATTTCACTTTGATGTCCTGTTTTGTGTTTTACTGGGCAACGGCTGTTCCTGTATTCTCCTCTGGACATTTGTGAGTTTGTCTTTTGTTTTTTTGTTTTTTTAAACTTCTTCAGGGCGATGTTTTTAAGACGAGAAGCGGAGGACAGGCGGTGCAGTTCACTGACATTGAGACACTAACACTAGAGTGCCCAACGTCATCAAGGTACAGCATTGGTACAGCGATGTTTGTGCCTTTTATAGGCACAAACATCCTGTTCATTTATTTGTGATTTACAGTTTTTCTCTCAAAGATGCGTCTCTGAAAGAAACTGCAAAAGGTTTTGTTTGTCTCTCTCCTCCCACAAACTGTTGGGTTGCCACCAAAATAACGTAACTGAAAAATAGATTATTTTGTAAATTAATACTTATTGCAGGTAAAGTGTCATTAAGTTCATGTTAAGAACTTTGGAGTATTTTGCAAAAGCAAGTTTATATGTTTTTGTTTCAGTCGCAAGAGGCGCTCTGGCTCTGGAGAAGGAGCAGCTCAGATGGAGGACATCGAAAACAGGGTACGGTCCTAATTAAGTCTATTACTTTTAACCATTGCTTTCTGCTCATTTAGTGTGTTACGTGTCCTCGGGTATCAATGTTTAGAGTCTTTAACCATTCTTTTTCAATTAAGATGCATACGTTTAAATAATTTGATTCGTGTGCATATCCCCGTTTCATGTGTGAACATTTTTCAACTTTCCCCTCATCAGGCGCCAGTGGCAAGCACAAGTTCAGGCTTTGGGTATCAAAAGTAAGCAAATGTTTGTGTATACATCCATTGTTTACTATGTTATGTAAGGTTTCAGCTGCCTTCTTGGAAATATTTAAAATTTTTCATTATACAAATAAGTGTGTATATTTTGTAGCTTTGGATTTAAAATCAAGTTTATTAAGGTTTGTGCTTTTTTCTTCTTCCAGACGCAGGAAGCCTTAAGCCGCCGGACGTATGAAGGAACTTTTATCTTTTTGAAAACATTCAAAATGTTTGCCTGACTGTCGGAGCAGTGAAGGGACCGCCATGTGAAACGATGCATCTTTCTTTGAGGCTGAGCATTTTTGTATTATGACTGATTGTATTACACATTATTAGGGTGCAATTCTAATGAGATATTCAAAATGGCGTTGATTTATTAATCTAGAATGTGTCACTTGTAATTTGCTGGATTATTTTTGTTTTTTTTCCTCAAATGCTAGAATGATTGACATTGATAGATGATGACTTCTTAAGGATATGGATATCCTATGATAAATGTAATGCCTTTTTACTTAATCTTTTTACTGCTATCCAAAGACTAGAATATTTGAGCTTTTGAACAATAGAGAATTTAATTTCTTTTGTATTTATGGTGTCTGTGCTTTTTTTTTTTTTTTTTTTTTCAAAGGTCACTCATTTATTGGATGTTACGCTGAACTTATGGCTGACAGCAAAAGATAGAACGCAGTTGTTTTAGAATTACAATGTGCAAACCTGTAAATATAGAGCTGTTAAGTAGGTTTTTGCTAAAAATCGATCTCGGACTAACTGAATATATGAAGTGTTTTACTTCTGTTTAATGAAACGTCTCCTCCTGAGATGTGTAACACTCGATCCATTTTGCTGGCATTACATTTATTCAAACACCAAGTGTCTCCATGTTTCTCATTTCATGAGGACGGACGGGTTTAAAGTCTCCATCATTAAGGCCTTCAGCTTATCCAAAAGACATCCTTTATAAAGATATGGCAGTTTGTAACAGTTGTTTAAAGCAGCTGTAAGTTTATTGGAAGTTTCTCCACCTGTTTGGTCAGAGCAGAGGGAAAACAAGGCAAACTAATTGAATGGTGTGTATTTGGAATATTTAGTTTAGTATCTGCTTTACTTTGACTAAATGAAACCTACATTGTATAAATTGTGGGATCCCAATTATGAGAATATTGAATAGCATGAAGAAATAAAATGCGTCGGTTATGCTGGAAATGTATACGGTTTAATCTGAGACGCAAGGAGGCTTCCTCCGCTGACGTTCTGTCACGGCTCACTCAGCGGCTCACTTTAAGGCCGTTTGTGCAACATTTTTTCAGCCTGTCACCAGGTGTGAAACCAAAGTACACATCCAGGTGGGAACATATACTTCCTGGTGACTGGAGCGCTCTGTTTGTACTGCTCGTGTGAAGTTCTACCAACATGTTTCATGTGCTCTGAGGATGTCTGTGTTGGAAACAGATTGTGATAGCTTCAGCTTCCGGGTAGCGGTGTGTCGTCCTCCATCCGATACAAAGTGCTGATTCTGAACAATAAGTCTTTACAGAGAAGAGCAGAGATCTTGAGTCTCTGATAGTATTGCTGTGTTGCTTTGTTCATGTCTTAGTTTCACAAAGGTGCATTTATGCTATTGTACTAATGTAGTGTCTGACCTTTCTGATAGAAATAAGTCATTTCCACGTACCTCGCTACCAATGGTTCTCTAAGCATAAACATCACACTCCACAGTGTATTTGTTGGGCATTTTGCAGCTTTTATTAATGTGTTAAAAGGAGCAGTACATCATGTATGCAGTACATTTATAAATATGTAAAATCCACATTTTGGTCCTGCAGAGGGGACAGACAAGTTGCAGTTTATAATGTGAACAGCAGGTGGCAGTAGATACCTTTAGGAAGCACATATTTCTAAACAATCATTGAGGGATTCAAGATCCGCTTCAAATACCTGAGATTAGAGCTCTGATCCTCTTCAGGTTGAATCTGATGTGATATTTATTATCACCAAAAAGAAAAAAAATCATCTTTCTAGTTACTTTCCAGACCTGAAATGACCCGACAACACAAGGAGTTTGACAGCCGCCCGTTTACGCACAGCGCTGTGCCTCCCAGGATGCCCTGCTGCGTCGTCTGTATCGCTTCACAGCGAAAGCCCTGACAGCCAGGATGATGAGGTCACCGATTTGCTGAACTACTTTTCTGCCTGGATGATGAGCTGTCATTAATGTCTCCCTGAGATTGAAATTTCACTTCACAGCAAATGAAGCTGAAAAAGGTGTGCGTGGTAATGGGCAATGTGCACTTGGCAAATTGGACTATGGAAGGCAATTAGGTTAGAGGAACTGGTTGATCAAATACGAGCGTTTTCTTTTTTCCTATTTAGAAGCCACTGAACGTGACGTCAGGCGGCCTGCTCACCTGCTTTGAAGGCTGACAATTTCATGGGGGGGGGCCTAAAAACTCAGATTAAATATCAGTCTGTCATTTCCTGTGTTGTTCTGTTCTGTTGACCTCAGGATGTCCATCCTGTCTTGTGGCCCAACCAGTCTGAGCACCAGTTGGAAGTGGTACGAATGTGGGAAACGGCTATCAGCCAATCTCACCTCTTGTGTCTCGCCTGAGACATATTGACCCTTCCTCCCCTGCCTGTTTGACTAGCCTTTAAGCAGTGTCGGAGCAAATAGCACATGACAGCACTGCTTTACTAAATGGCTTCTTTAACTCAAACACTCGCTAATGGCTACTTAAACAGGGTTCCTCTTATCCGCCGCAGACGTTGTGTGTGCTTTGGTACATTGCATTAAACCGGTCACCTCTTTCTGTACTGCTGTGTGTGAAAGTTAGAGATTACAAAAATGCTGTGTTTGATGTTGGAGGCTTTTATTTTCAGGGTGATTTTCTTTCCGGTGTGACACATGGTGTGGGTACGCAGTGTGTGGTGGGTTGTGTTTGCCTGTACACACACACAAAGACGTAGTGATGAACAAGTTTGCAAGAAAAAGGAGGAAAAACAAGCAAGTAAAGGTTATGGTGTGGGAAGCTAAATGTGCATTAGGTGATGAAAAACAAGATCGAGCTTGCTTTATGCGAGTGTTACCTGGTATGCATTTTGGTACCAGTGGAGATAACTGCAAGATGACTTTAATATCATGGAGGGTTATCTGCTTGTAGGACAGAAAGACACCAGTTGGGATTCAATAGGACACACATCTTTGTGTATCAAAAATATTTTCTCTTGCATTGCTTTGAGATAACAAAAATGTTTTTACAGTTCTTTGGAAAAATGTATTGTACCAGAAACAGCACTGAGTATATGTTGTGACTGGCTTTGTTTTGTAAATTCCTATTTTAAGTTTTTATTTTATTTTTATTTCGTCATTAAACACAGAAACACTGGAATGTCTTTTTAAGGACACTGTTTAAGGCCATCAGTTTGTAATATTTTAACTTTTATTTGACAAAAATTAAAATCTTAACTTGAAGTCCACTCACTAGCTTAAATTGTATAATTGTGTATGTCACACATTTATATCTTTAACCAGCAATTGGCTAAACTGCTTCATAGACCCGCCTCTTTTGGGCAGTTTCTCCAGCGCCCAGAGCTGCTGAGACGTGCACACACGGAGAGGATGTGCAGGAAAAGCATATATTTACCGCAGATATCATATTTGACTTTATTACTGGGTGATTCCATATTTCAAAAACACAAATATTGACAATGTGTATAGTTTATTATTATTATTTATTTTATTGTATTTGTTGTGGCTCAAGGTGGCGCCCTCTATTGACCAGCCGTCACTGCTTAAATGTGTTTAGTAAGGGAAGGTTTCACTTGAAGTCAACAGAAAACTACATTAACTGGGGGCCCCAAATGACGTCATGCCCTCCAATTACGGCGCACATGGTGCACACCTGCGCTCGTTTGGTCAAGATGACTAGTGCGACTTAGGTTATTATTTATAAATAATACGTTATGAAGAGAGAAAGAACAACACGACACATTCAACGACTGACTATCAAGGTATACCGATGGCTAAGTTAACGTTATACCGATGGTAATACTGTTGTTTTGGTGGATTCAACGGCTACATTTCTTTCAGTTCGAGTAGCGCGGCTCGAGGACATTTCGTGCACGTTCTTAGGAATAACATGCACATCCTGTTTGGATCGTACACCGTCCTAGTGGAAGGACGGAGCTGTGTACGTTAACGCTGCTTTGTCGCAATGACATTTCATGAAACAATAAAATCACGTGAGCTTATCATCTGTTCCTTTCAGCCTGAACCACCTGCCCGCAGCCCACCGGCTGATAAAGTCACATGCGACATGCGGACACGGTGAGTAACGTTAAGAGATGCAGTGCTCAACCGAGCTTTACTTTTGTTACAATCACTTGTAGTTCACTGTAACTTATGGATACTGATTCTAGATCTGTGGCATCGGAACAACCCAACATGATGGCGCTTAATGGACACAGGCAATCAGACACCCCTACTTTCATGTTGCATGCACTAGTCCACCTGTGTTTTAGTTGGCACTGACTCCAAATCCTATACCTGCTCAACTATTTTAAAGAATTTGAGGTGTTTGGAAAGGACTCTTCAAGATAACGAGATTTAACACACTGTATATTAGCAAACTGACTACAGCAAATAATAGCTTGAAGTTGGAAAATGAACAAAAAAGGGGCTTTAAACCAGTTTTTTACAACCATAATGGCGTATAGTTATATAATATTATAGCATTTGGCACATTTTATTACCATTTCAGGGTTTGTTTGTGTCAAAATGCATCATTTTGGAGCCACATGTCACATTAAGTAGTTGGTATACTGTATGGCCTGTGTAGAACATCATTATCGCTTCTAAATTACATGGCCCGCTCATTCACTTCAATGAGAACATTGCTTTGGCACAGTGGGGCTGCAGACACAAAGGGCTCCGGGTGATATCTGCCGGTGATGCAAGAGCACATTCCAGGGAGATTACTTTGTGACGTGTACGGCATAATTCTGCTGTTTACTTTGCTATCATAGCAACACGGGGATAAAATGATCGTTGCTGTGATAACTTTCCTTTATACTTTCTGCCTCCATAGCATTACAGTGTTATGTTTCTGCATCGTGTTTCTTCCCACTGGTACCTGTAGCAACATGCCCACTCCAATGCAGCCCCTTGTCTTGTTTAATGCAGGGCTATTTGTGACCTGAACGCTCCCGTAGGGAATGAAAGATTTTTTTCTTTGAATCCTGGCTTGTCAATCATTGTATATTGTGCTCTAGCTTTGTCTCACATGAACCCAGGGGCGAGGTTAAACTAGGTAGCTGGGTGACAGGCACTCTATTGTTTTCAGCTGATAAGGGCCATTCAGAGCAGGGCATTTTTCTTTTATCTGCGGCTTCAGTGTATGTAGATATGACCGTCTATAGATGTGGCCAGTTTCTTTGATATCGCTATCAGTTGCCATTGCATGTATTTTTTTAACAAAGGCCATGTTTTGCACCATAATAAAAAAATGGTGTCATGGCAAAGTATATTGATTTAACCCCCTAGTTGTTCTATATTACACTCTGCCACCATTGTCTTGACAATATAAGATATCCCTCATCCACAACAGCCTCCCCCCTTCTTTTCACCTACCTCCTGCGTCTCCTCCCAAGTCAACAAACAGTGTTTGTACAGCCGTGTGTGTGTGTGTGTGTGTGTGTACATGAGCGTTCAGAGTAAACAATGGTGGTTTGAAGCTGTATTAGGTTCCCTTGTCTCCCATTTAATTTTCAGGTTGCACCTCAGTGGTCCATATCTATTGCCTTAGACCTTACCTTGTTGAGTGAAAGTCAACACAGTTTTATCACATTTATGATGGTAAAACAAACGTGTAGCAACAATAATGTTGCACTGAACCGAGATGGGGTTTAACCAGTGGGATGTGTTTCAGGAATGGTGGCAAAATGCAACCGTGTCGACTAAAAACGATGTTTTCGGAGGAAACATAATTGCTGCATGGAGTACTTTCACTGGCAGAATATTTTCTAAGAACACAAGATTTAAAAAACAGGATTTAAGGACGATTGTTTGAGTGGGAGGTTTGTCATTTATCGGGGACATGTATATACAAATGTTCTTCCTTTCAGCATATGCAACTGTTTCAGTTTCAGTTACTCTATGGTGATAATCTTCCACCAAGTTTAATAAGCACTTTGAGTCGCCCCATTAAACTGTAAATCATGCTTGAGTCGCCATCAGAGGAAATTGTAGGGAATGGGAACAGTTTTTGCAAATTGCAATTTAGTTGCAAATGATTATAATATGAATTTAATTTAGTAGGACACATTCAGGATGAGAAGTCAGCCTGTAAAAGCTTTTTTTTTTTTTTTTTTTTTTTTTTTTTTTTTTTAAGTTGATCATTTAATGATTTAGACAACGGGAGCATTAACTTCAGTAGCAGCGATACACAATCATTTGTCTCGTGTATCACATAAAGAAACTTCTTTTAGATACTTAACAAAGCACAGTACGACTGCAGCCGATACATGTCGGACACGTGAATATTTCTGTGCGTGCCACCGGAGCTGAGATCATTCTTTATGCGGCCTGTGAAAATCCCCAAATGTTTTGCTCTCACAGTTTGAAAGTCAAAGGCAGGGCTTATGTTAGGTAAAGCTGTAACATCCTCCACAGGTGATGGCCACCGTTGAGCCTGTTTACCTGCTTTGCCTGTTGATCTTGCTAAAAGCCTCTCACACTCCCTTAATACACGCACACACACCCACACCCACACACACGCACACACTAAACATGAGTGTGTGTACCCAGTTTAAACACACACATTAATAACAACTGTAATGCCATTCTTTGTCGAGTGCTTTTGCAGGTTCAACATTGACCTTAGTGTTTAATCTTCCTGCACAAACGACCGTCAGGTGATATGCAAACAGATCTTTTGTCCCCGTCGGCCAACTCCCATGTTCCTTTGAGAAGGCGAACACAAGGACAAAGCTCAGACTATTCTCTGTCCTGACATAATTAAAATATTAGACTCTTAAAACACTTAAGTTATTGGCAGTGCTCATGTGGCTTTCTATTTCTATAGATGCAATAGAAAAACAGGGCAGGTCTGAATTGTCATGAGATTGAGGTTTATTGCAGAGTCATTGACATGTATTTCATCAAACATGATGCATATTTTAACACATTCATTCAGAATTATGTTCTTTTGTCTTTGCTTTCCTGTCTTTTCCTTCGCCTAAAGACAAGGAGTCGGCGTGTACCTGAGAGATATTAGGAAATAAGAACGACAAAGGAGAGGTTGTGAGGCAAAGATGAGCAATGTTGCCCAGTTTTTATTCTCTTTTTGTGGTGCGTTTCTGAGAGAAACAGACGTGTCATGTCTCCTTTTCTCACACAGATGCATATCTTCCACTTCCTCTCAAAAAATAACTGCAGATTATAAGTGTTAGATGCCCTTTCATTGCCCCTTTTTTTTAAAGTGACACACACTAAGCTAAAATGAAAAGCAACTTTATGAATTAATGATTTCTGTATCTCTAATTAATTGCTTTCTCAATTGATTCTTTTAAACATGAACAGAAGTCTGAACATGCGTTCATCCACACCCTCCACTGTGTTATCAGCTGCTGCCACCAGATGCCACTGTGGTCCATTCATTCTCGCATTTCCCTTTTCCTCCTCGGTCCTCCAAACTGTTGACTCTCGCGTCCAATAGGAAACAGATGGGAGACCTTTGCTGCAGGCTACTGCCAAATGGAGCAAATTCTCATTACAGCGTCTGCAAGCTCTGTTTATTCTCTCCGAGCTTCACCTCCACCCCGCCCGCGCACCACTTTGCCATCTGACGTGTTCAACGCTTGTTTCCGATGCAGGCGTGTTACTCTGATGTGCCTTGTTTTGCTGATAAGATATTTATCGTCTTCAGCAGACATTACTTCCCCGTAGGGCTGCTCACAGTGATCCGTTACCTTGCCACGTAAACAATGTTTAATGTTAATTAATGAGCCAAATAAACAGTTTTCAGGTTTCTGAATATGCAGTGTTCAGATGATGTTTTGTGCTGTTAACTGGTTTGTTTAGCTGAAACTGACGTCGGGGTCCTGGACCCGTTAAACGGGAAGCGAAATAAGTGTAGTTTGCAAGATGATTGCAGGTAAGAAATGAGAAAATGAGCAACTAGGGGTCGTGAAGGGCGATCTATCTCAATATCAAGGTGTCGGGATCAAAACAAGTTGCTATTTTAAAAGTTATTAAATTAGCAAATTTGGAGATTCATGGTTTTCACTAGTTAGCAATTCTGCGTATTGTTTGAGTCTTAGAGTAGGAGGTGCTGAAAGAAACTCAGTAAGTGAGGAAATAAACCCTTTGCTCAAAATATCTTATGTTGAATGTAGGTGTCCTGTGTTGAGGTATATTTTCATAATGGTATAGTTTCAAGTCGTACAGTGAAGCCAATTGTTTGTCAGTATTTTACATCTGAAGTTAGACATAGCGAGACACTCTCTGCTCACCTTTGTTCTCTTGCCGTCTATACCCACAGACGTCCCTATCACTCTCCATCACAGACAAATCCCCAGCTCTGTTCGAATCCCAAGTCTGGGAAGCACTTCCAATGGAATATAAATGACATCATTATGTAATATTCAATCTGTTGCAGCAGCAATATCCTATTCCACAGATAGCCCCCTTCACCACCCACCCCATATGCTCCGGACTCGCTGGTCTCCTGTTCTTTTTCACGGAGAATATTAAAGAGTTATTAAATTAATCTGTGCTCGCTGGCGCATGTTATTGCAGTGCAGAGTTTTGTGGGGCGAATGAAGCCGTTAGGCCGCACCTTAAGCTGATTTATTAAGGGTGCAAGGGAATCGCCAAATAGACCTGATAACCTGCTTTATTTTGCATAAGTGAACACTTTCACTCAAATCGGCTTATGTCGTCCCCCCATTCTTTCTTTCTTTTTTTAATACAGGTTTAGCTATTTCCTCTGTTTTTCTCAGGCTGTGCAGCGCTAATGTCACGGTTTCTTTGTCAATACTATTATGAGAGCTAACAATTTACAAAGTCATGCTTGTGGAAAATATTTCATATGATGTAATATTGCTCATATGATTGACGTTTTTTTTTTTTTTAATCTTGTCTGTACTTTGGCTTTGCTCTCCTAATGAAAAATGTTCATTTGTCTTGTCTGTTGGACCGGAGTGGTTGGCTTTATTCATTGTGTGCTTTATTAAAATAAGTCTTATAGGCAGTGATGGAATACGAGGTCTGTAGCTCTTCTCCTTCTGTCACAGTGTGTTCCCACATCAGCAGTACAGCTGGATATTTTCAGTATGAAGAGGAAGTATACGCTATAACCAAACATAAAATAATAGCGCACGAGACAGAATGTTGTTTAGTCACTGTTAATGAACCTTACACACGTTGTACGCAGGTGCTTTTGCGTTACCAGTCTTTCTCCTCCTCTCTCTTGCGGCTCACTGAATGAAGAGTATACAAACGCAGTGTGCGGCGTTAGGAAGACAGCTGCAGAATGTGGGATGGAGCTGCCCAACAAGTGCACGTGCTACGTGCACAGCCAGGCATCTGTGTGTTCTCTTGCCCTGACACAATCGGCAGATTTAACACTCGCTGATTCCACCTCAGATTGCTCACCTCATTTATCAGAGTGTATGCCAGCAGTGTAAACATTTAATCCAGCGTGAGATTTTTGGGCTCCTTTGGGTCAACAGTTTAGCTGTTGGTTTTTTTTTTTTTTTTTTTTTCCCCCTTTCTCTTCCCCCCCCAAGCCTCGAGACAAAGTCTGCTTTCAATTATTTCTGCAAAATTGCTTTACAGGGTCCATGCATGATTAAATATTCATTATGTTAAACTAAGCACTTTCTTTGTATATAAATCCATATTATATTTGTCTGGCAGGCTGCCTGAAGCCACATGAGAAGGATTTCTGGGGCAATAAAGCCTCGGACCTCCTTAGCAGCTCCTTCCTCCTTCCTCCTGTTTTTTTCTGATGTAAATGATGATTTGTTGATATTGTCCTACAGGCCAGGCACACACAGGCCTTGTCAGTTGTAGGGAGGAGGGATGTTTGCCTTTTTAAAGTGGGCATGGGGAAAAATAAACAAGCGTGTCAGTCGGTCCGGCGGCAGGGGAGAAGCACTGATCATTCCAAAGAAACTGGACAGCGGCTGAAGAAAAGCCATTTGTGTATGTATCTGTGTCTCAAGCACAACCGTGTGTGTGTTCAGAACGGAGGCGTGTGTTTGCGTGTGTGTACACTGTACTTGTTTGGAGAGCGTAGGGCAGGAGGTGAGACAGCCATTCCATTTCAAATATGACCAGTTTCCCTGAAAATATTTACCCAATATTTTTCTCTTTCCAAGCGAAATTGACCCCTTTTGATTGTAGCGATTGCTCCAAAGACCTCATGGAAAATAAATTCAGGAGTATTTGAAATTCCTGAGTGGATTTGCCAGGGCTGCCTCTGCGTGAGCCCATGTTTATTTGTTTTTCGACTGCAGGGGGGGGGATCAGGGTTGTGTTGACTCAGAAGGTATTTGGTTTGTCTTCTGTTACAGACATCATGAAGGGCTCTTACTGCAGATGGTCAGAAATAAGACAAACCTGAAGCAGCTGTGTACTCGTGTTTCCTCAGAAAGAAAAAAAAATACATACACGTCTCTCTGCCAAGTAATATGTTTCACAATTTGCTACTGTGGTGCTGTGTCTTATATGGCTTTTTTATCGTTATTTTCACTAAAGCAGTGTCCAATAAGTGCAGCCACTTTATGAGCCGTCTTGCCTTTGGCAGGGTAACCTGTCCTGCTTGGCCCTGAGCTATGGGAGTGCAGCTAGCTGTAGCGGCTGAGGAATGCATATCATTCTTGAATGACTTGGACAAGCACTGACCGCAGAAAAAGAGCCTGGTGTTCTGTCGAATAACATCTGAAGAAAAGGAAAATTGAATAGCAGAAGCTTCAGTCCTAACCTCCATGCTCCATCTAGATAAGAGTGATGTGTGCCAGGCCTTGAGAGGCAGTGGTATAGAGAGCTGTAGGACTACCATGCAGATGGGTGGTCTAACACACACAGACCCATAGAGAGAGAGAGTGTGTGTGTGTGTGTGTAGTTGTAACTTAACACTCTGTCTCACACTGAACAAAAAGAAAGGCATTGGAACTAGCATGACAGAATTAGTTCCCCTCCCAGTAAAATACACACAAACGCACACACAGTTCATATTACTGGGGTAATGAACTCTTTCTCACACACAGGCCGTGATTGACTCTTTGTAACATGAGAAACACAAAATGCACATATAAGACCTGATGTGTGTGACTCGCCACATCGTTTCGTCCTTTCATTAGTTACTTTACGCCTCTCGTGCAGTGCTGTTATTACAATGCAGCCATTCCAGTTCAGTAGCTGACTATTGAATTATTCTTTTAACTCGTACTAAATCCTAACTTTGATTGTTCAGTGGTTAGGCCAGTTAAAAAGCAGTCACCAGTCATAATGGCCGACATACATTATGTGACACCTTTTATTACATTTTTGACTAATTTGAAGTTGCAGGTGTTTATATCGTGTTAAACCGATGTGCTTCGTGTGAATACGCCTTTGCTGAGTTTAGGGTTTGGAGTCAGTAGAAATGCATCAAAGGGTTAAGTGACGGGTTTAGGAAGTCTGTTTTTTGTCATAGCTGGTGAATGAATCACACAGCTAGTTAATTATCTTTGCACAATCCAACTCCAGTATTATCGTTATTACATCAGGCTCTTATTAAATAGTAATTGTGCCACAGTAGTCTTTACGTCTGCATTGATTATACTCCTCAACGTGCAGCATCCGCTTTTGACCTATTTTTTTTTACTTGTATTTTTTTGGCAGGGCACCTTAAACTAAACTAAATAGAAGTTAAATGACGCTTGTGTCCAACCCAGCCGGAATGTCCGTCTCAATGTGGCAGCAGAAGAGAAACACTTTTTTTAAGAGTGTTTGCGTTCTTGCCAAACAGGACCGCCTTCCTGCCACTTCTGTGCCAGCAGAGTGTGGTTTTCACTTAGGTAATAATGCTCAAAAGTGAGACAGAAACACAGGCTGGAGGAAGTGTTGAGAGTCCTATTTTTCACATTTGGGTTGGTTGCCCCCAAGGAACAGTGTGTAGCACTTAGGGGGATCTAACGGCAGAAATTAAATAGGATGTTATAATGTAATTGTATAATCACCTAAAAATAAGACCTTAGAATGAGCCGTCATTTGTCTACCGCGGCCCAGAACGGACGAACCAAACACTCTAGAAAACCACCTAGTTCTCCTCCACGCTTGGCACACGGGAGACGTTTCAGTTGGTTGCAGTCTGCGACCTCACACTGCACCGTCTAAAAGTTGTTGTTATTACAGGTAGAAAGCTTTATTTTTGACTACTTGATAGAACTTTAAAATACATATTGTGTGCAAAAAAATCCAACCCAGAGTAAACCATTTCTTGCTGTAGTATTGATGTTTTAGTCAAGCCGCATGTCGGGTTTGTCAATGAGCATCTTTCGGGTCTCTCCCCATCACATTTATATTGATTCTGCTGTGCTTCACTGTTGATGTCCAATAACTCCTCGGGATCTCAGTCCACCATAAAACCTTGCTCACGGGATGTGACTGGCACCTGGACTGAGGAGGGCAAATGGAGAACAAGTGAGGAACAAGGGCTTCTCCATTATGAGAATTAATCTAATCGCAGCTCTGAGCTGAAAGCAGGCTTTGTTAATGGGGCTTGTACAGTCAATTATCTTAATTGTTCCATTTATAGAACCTGCTGCATGTTTCAGAAGCAGGCGCTGGAACTTGAGGGATGAGCTCGTTCACTCTCCATAATTGTGATTGTCAATTGATTCACTTATGAACGTCAGGGTGGCCGTAAGGACGACGGGGGTAATCGCAGGTCGGTCGGGGGGGGGGAGTCAATTTGACTGGTCCTGAACCGATGATGAGATGTTTGATATTCAGTAAGGTTAAACAGCATTCTGATCAGATATTACCATTTCATTAAGCCTCAAACATTATGCCTTATTGCCGTTGCATTGTTCTGCTAACTGTCAAACATTTTCATCCATCTGGCCCTCCTCCAACGTCTACTATCCCTCACAGATTGCTTGACGGATGCTGCTGCAACTGGTGTCGAACCAGAAGAATTACATCCATAAATCACGGAGTGGAAGATAGATTATTTTCACCTGCTGCTTTGCTCGGAAGCGCCGTCACTGTGAACATCACTGCCCAATCTCCTGCTACACCCATACCCCCCCGATAGCAAAAAAAACCCCCTAAGCGCAGAGGCTCGCTACGGATGATGGAGCTTTCAGATAAACCCTGAGTGGGTTGGTCTACAGTCCCTTGTTGTGCCCACGAACACTGCACTGAGAGACACTGTCACAGTCACCCCTTTGGGACACCCAGTCCCAAGTCCGTCAACGATACCAGGGATAGAACATAGACCCTAAGGGAGGGAATGGAATCTCTTGGGTTGCCTCTCTCTCTTATACATGCGTTCTCTTTTCCCTCTTCCTGCACATATTCAGTAGTTGCTATGTCTCTGTTTCAATTTGGAGTTGCCGGAGAGTGACTAACATGGAGGCCTTGTAGAGAAGGTCAAGCACTGGCAGCCATTAAACTCACTTGTCTGAGATATCAAGTGCACTGCTTTCTGACCATGTAGTGTTTGATGAGCTGCACCATAATGTAATCACTTGTTCTCTGCACCACGGTGGCCTTTCTGAGCAGTGCTTCACATTGTTAGAGGTGTTATTAAAAAGAAAAAAGCCTGTCACCGTTCGGCTGAAAGAGAATCTATGTGTAAAAGGGATGGAGAGGATGAGTGGGTTGAAATGTAATGTTAGACAAGCTATTGTATGCCACGGTTGTACTGGGTTAAGAGGTCGTCTGGGAACCGGAAGGTCAACGGTTCGATCCCCGACTGGGACGTGTCACGTGTCGAAGTGTACCTGAGCAATACACTGAACCCCCCCGGCTCCCCGGGCGCCGATCAATGGCAGCCCACTGCTCCCTATATCCAGGGATGGGTCAAATGCAGAAGTCAAATTTCGTGTATGTGTAAAAATGTATATGACAATAAAATCCTAACTTCCTTGAATTAGTAAAAGCTGTTGGGCTTTTTCATCATCTGTAGGTCTTGTTGGTATTTGTTAGCTTATTTGGTTATATTTTTGTCGTGTATTCTTTTAATCCATCTCATTGACAGTTCAATGAGCCTGTATGATTGGTTACCGTTGCTATGCTTGTCATTTTTTATTTTCTTTCTTTGGTCGTTTAAAAAAAATAAATCCTTAAGATTCCTTGAGTTCAGGCAAAGGTGGACAAAATACTTCCGATTTTAGTCGGCTGAAATGTTGCTGGCTGATTTATTTCAACTTTAGCTGACTAGCTAACATTAGCTCCATGAATTGGTTGTAAACATGGTCTCCAACTGTCTTCTTAACGTTTCCAGCTGACTCATTTTAAGACGAGAACCTGTAAAAGGGTCTTAAATGCACTTGATATTAATGTGCATGATTTTATGCTTAAAGACTGAGGCTAAAGCTGTTTGTCCAAGGCAAAAAGTCAACGTTTACATTGAGGACTAACAGAGGACTTTGATAAGTGTAACACTATCTTGGGTGACGTGGTTTTACTTCCATAAAAGAGCGGGAAAGAGCTGCTAACGTTAAACTGTGATCGCATCCAGGACGGGACACGGTGGATGTGCAAGACTTCTGACATTACATGGCATCTCACAAACTAATGTAACCTACTACTTTAATGTGTGTCTTGGAAGCTATGTTTGGTTACTACGGTAACTATTGTAGCAGTGTTATGTCAAAGTCCTTGTATGTGCAACATACCGTGGCAATAAATGATTCTGATTAACAGTTGCAGCTTACGTTTAAAGCAGATAAATACACCGTCTAATCCATTCTTTAAACTTTTACTCATGGCCTTGTGGTTTTAAAAAGGCTTAAAAAAGGACACTATTTAAATGCAGAGTTTTGCTCTCACTAGAACCCTATGCGAACCGATGAAACATTGAATGCTCTATTGCAGTGACAAACTATACAGAATTTACTGGAACTTCTTTTAGTAAACATTGTTTTGATTCAAAGTTGATAATGCAGTGGTAAGAGCAAAAGCTTTGTCTGCTCAACGTGCATTGATTGTTGCAGCCGAGGAATGTGTTCATTTCCAGCGACCCCTTTAAACTCATCGGCAAGCTTCAGAACACAACACGCTTTGGCTGGTACTCCGTTCAATCTAATCATCATATTACCGTAGAGCAGAACTGAAGACATTTTTTATAAATAAGCAATTGCACAGTGGCAAATTCAATTCAGTGCTTCATAATTAACCTTGGAAGGAAACTCATTTAGGTCCATTAAATCATCAAATGAGCTCAGGTAAAGCTAAACTTGATTATGCCACACACACACACACGAACGAAAAAAAAAAAGTCCTGTTAGTCTTTGAGGTGAGGAAATACCGTCATTTATTGGAGCCCAAGCCGCTCTCTATTTGAGCCGTTAAATTGTGGCTCACACATCGATGCAATTACTAGTCGGAGTAATACTGACTTTATGGTTGAATTCACAATGTTAATTAGCCAGTTGGGATTTTTTGAAATAAGTTATTGCTGTGCTTTATCTTGTGCTCTGGGTGAGTGGTTCTCATAAAGACTAGTGCCTTCCTATCATAGACAGCGTGTGGGTTGAACGTGCAAAATAATTGCAAGGAAGTGTGTAACTAATGATTTCCATAAAGCTGCAGCTTATAATGTGTTGCTGTTTAAAATGCAAATGTCTCCTTGTTTATTCAGGGAGCATATTCAAATTCCAACTTACAAACCTTGTACTATTTCCCAACATGGATCCAGTTCCTCTGAGCCCTGCACGGGTGTTACAGAGGCTTTTAATGGGCTTTTAATATATTGCATACATGTCTTGAGTGATTTGCAGTGGCACAATATTTTCTGGGCGATTTATATTCGATATAAACATAGCTTTAAATATACAAAGCTTCTTTCATATCCAGCACTTTTGTTTTCGGGAGCTTGTTTAATAAAGTCTGCGTTTTAAAACACGAGCACGATGTTTAATAGGTGTGAGTGAAGCAGGCCGGTTTCCTTTAAGAACAGCTACGGTTGTGGTGGTTGCCCCAGCATTGCCCATGACCTTTGGAGCTGCCACCAGTGGCCAGCTGTAATTTATCAACATCTAAACTTTCCCCTGTGCTCGGTCAAACACATGTGGGAGAGCGGCCACTGACATTAAAACTCAATTAGCGAGGCCACTTTCTAAATAATACATTAGCAAAGTGCATTAGCTGCACATCGTCTGGTGCCCAGAGCACAGTTCTTGCACTACATCTCAATATGTCAGGGCTGCAACTGTCTGGAGCTAATGTGTAGGAGTCGGGGGGGACATTTGTATGGAGATGAGCTCCAGCAATTAGAACATTGTCTCTTCACACGGACGAGGAAGTTCTTGTTGGCCTGGATATTTAATGTTTTGCTCAACTGTTCGTGCACTTGCTTACAAGTCTCGTGTTAATATAAGAAAGCACACATTATAGCAACAAAGGACACATTTATTTCTTAAGTGGTTCATCTTGCATGAACACTATCTCATGGTGCACAATGACTCCTTACATTAAACGTGCTAAAGGTTAGCAATGCTAGCTGTGTGCCGCCATCGGTCCACCAGATATACATTGTGCACAGAGGATGGGTCCGAATGTCTTAAAATCCCCCTGACCTTTCCTTTAGGTGGCATCGCCAGGTGAAATTCTCTACTTATCCACGGAAATATCTCAACATCTGGAGAATGTATTGGCACATAATCTTGTAAATACATTAGCTGTATCCTAATGACTTTGATGAGCCCTGAACCATGAGGTGTACATTTCAGTTTTGAGTGAAATGCCTCTGCAACTATAAGATGGATTGTCATGAAATGTTGCCACAGACAATCTGTACTATTTAGTCCCACACTTTGGTTCATCACCGATACCTGCAGAACTTGACACATTCCTGCTCAGATGCTAATCCACGCCGTGGACCACGGTAAACAGTATAACTGCTGAACATCAGCATGTTGGCATGCTGACTGAAGCATTCAGCTCAGCGCACCGCTGTGCTTAATCACAGCCTCACAGAGCAGCTAGCATGGCTGTAGACTCTCGAACAGTGGATTATCATTGGTTATTCTCGGCTAAAGGCTGTCTAACACGGCACAATACCCTCCTTTCAATACAACTTTTTAGTTTAGTCACTTAGATTAGTTTTTGAATTCTACTTTCGTGGTTTCTACTGGCAGTGAGACCGGCGGCTGAAGCTAAGAGCAAAACATGGGGATGTTAAACTGAGACAATATTTTCCATCCTTGGATTTATGCATAACCCTACTGTAGCCATAATCCCCACATTACAGAATGTGCCGTGGTTTATACACGGCCATATTGGTGACATTATGAAATAGAAACTGCTCTCAAAAAAAAAAATGCATCCGCTCGTGGCACAATCGTAATACCATATCCATAACTTTTGAATTTGACTCTACATAATCCCATTCGGAAATGCTACCGCCGAGCAGGGCTACACCATCTGCCACAGCGCAAACACAATACCACAAATACTATAAATAGATCACACAGGGCCTTATCCTTTATCCACACAAAAAGATGCTCTCTGTATTTATTCAGAGGAGAGAAATGTGCTAATCTGGCTTTGTTTCACTTAGAGGCCTCATTTGTCATCCCATTGCTCTGTCTGTGGGTAATGACTCTCTGGCTCAAAAGCACCACCAACTGTCAAACTAGCTCATTGTAATGCACTGCGTCACCTGGGTTCTAGCCCTTTTCGAACCATGTTAAAGTGTAAATAGATGAGATGCAAGTGAAATTAATTGTTCTTCAGAATCCCAGCTATGGCGGAGAACAGTTGCAATCATGAGCTGTATTATACATTTGCAAGTGATTGCCTTTAAGCCAGTTTTTTGTCAACACCAACCAGGACATGAAGGTCCCTGCCAAGAACAATGAAAGCTCTGGGTTTTTGAATCCACAAAAAAATATTGGAAGGCATTGTTGAGGGATAAACACTCTCAGCCAAAGTGGGTTGGAAGTTTTCCTTGTGTTCCTGGCAGAGCCTTCAGTGTCTGCAGCTGTCAGTGGTGTGGTTTTTCTAAGGCGCTGTGGATCTCAGGCCGACTTTTTACTGGCTGCGTTATCTTTGTGATGACAGTTGAGACTGATCTTCATCCACCCTCAATCAATATGGTCCAGAATGTGTGGTTTTCTGTCGCTCTCTCACTCTCTTTATCACGCTGGCTTAAACTCCCAGTCTCCTTTTTACTTTTAGGTTGTGAGCTTTTAATTGCGCTGTTGTGGGGTCCATACACTGCTACGAAATGATTTAGAAGTCATGTCCAGAGTTTTACATTGACTGACATTATTAATGCAAATCCACCGTTCCACCGTTTCTACTTTGTCACTCACCACTCTCAGCCATCAACTTACCAGAATTATGCAAAGTATTACCTCTCATCATGTCTTGTCTTCTGTTATTTTACTACTGAGATTCATATCAGGAAAAGATGCTCTGGGGAAAGAAGCCACACAGTGAGTTTCGAGTGTTTTTGGAGAGAAAGCGGCTTTGTGCTCAATGTTCCAGGGCCCAAAAAATAGCTTTTAGAAATGGATGCCAGGCTGGCAGCCAGCCACCGTCTTTTGGTTGCGAGTGCCGCTGGCCAGGCAGAGTTTGTTGTATTGGAGGACAGAGAGCGTAGCTCAGTGTTACCGAAAAGATTTTCAGTGTGATGGCTGAATATTTAGATGAGTTCGACAATGTGGATGAGGTCTTTGAATTCGCTGGCCACCAGTATATAGTTTGCGTCAGTATAAGAATTAAAAGCTCCGAGAGAAAAAATAGCGGATGAGGAGAGAGAGTGTGTGGGGGGGGGGGGGGAGATACCGCATCAAGTGTATACCATTTATGGTGTGAGAGATTGTCTGAACTTTTTTGTGTTCATGTTAATATGGCTCATTTTGGACACGCCTTAGTCATCAAGTTTTGTTATTTATTTTTAACTGTGAAAGCCAAAGCTTTGCCAGAGGTTGAAATGAACCTCGTTCGGTCTTGCTAAATTAAACGGTTGAATGAAATAGAAATTGAAGGCACATTGTCGGATATTGAGGCATATTGTCAGATGCATCACACTGAAATTAAGCAGACCCTCATTAAACCACTTTGGCATTTGAACCATTGTCTTTTCGTCAAGAAGCAAAGCTGTGGGCAGTAACAACAGCTCAGCCTAATGTGCTGTGTGTTGTGTTTTGTGTGGCTCGTCTGTGATAAAGGCTAATAAAATGTGCCAGCATCTGTGTAGTCCGAGAATAAGTCACTTATTTATAATTTCCCAAAGTAAAATCGTGTTCTCTGTTGTTGTTGTTCAGCAAATAAAAGCTAAGCTGATATGTACAAGGTCAGAATACCGGGAAGGCTTTGACTTTCCAACATTCAGAAGAAATGACTCAAGTTGTGGTGTCGGCGTAAACATCCCCACATCAGGGACAGTATCAATCGTTTTTATTTGCTTTGCCTTTTTTCCTTTCTCTTTTAGTAGTATCGTGGTTTAGTTGGTAATTCCCCTTTTATCACGGCTGAGAACACCAGTTGGGGGCAGACGGGAGACTCCTGCACTGTTTGCTTTCCTCTGCAGTATACTGTTTTAACATCCCTATTCAGTACTGTCATGTTGCTTATAGCCCCCTTATCCATCTTCCAGGCTGGCCTATCTTACAGCGTGGGGCAGGATCATAAGTCATTTGCCCAGATAACACTGCCATAGCTGTCCTGACCAAATGCATAAGCTAGGTGTATATGGCTATATGGTATTAATGTTTAACTCACTTCTTGGAAACGATCAATAAAGGCCCTCTGCACCTTTGCCCTTATTAACTGGCAGTGCCATTTACTGTAGGACGAGTAGAAAAGAGACACAGAACGTGTCTCTTCTGTGCGTACACGTTGCATTTCCTGGAAAAATATGTCAGTGTTTGATCACTGAACTGTGCAAATACTTTACAATCTGCTGTTCTGAACTTTACTTTCCAGGATCAGAGTAGAAATGGACTTGCGGCACTGCCTTTAGTGTAAAACGTCTAAAGGGTTGTTGGCTAGCTCAAACATTTTGGTGGAATGGACCACACTGAAAATTGGATGGACTGCCAATTAACTTGATGGTCTTAAATTGAAAATTCCGATCATCTCTATTGCCCCCTCGCACAGCTCTCAACATGGCGACGACTGAGCTGGCGGCTTAACAGCGCTAACAGTGAGACCAAAGGCAACCATGCTGACCGAATTAACAGTGTTAACCTGGGTGGGTGGGTGGGTGCGGGGGGCTAAGTTGTCATGACGATGCTGACATTCGGGACGGTATTATCAGCTGTAACCGCCGTACGAGCACAGTGCAGAGCGGGGGCCATGAGCTGACAACCCTTTCAAAGATTGTTGTTTTGAATTAGGCCTGTATACAGTATTTCTCACTGTTATTGGGTTTGTGGTGCTTACAGATCCTCCAAACCTTGCTTCCAAGTACATCGTTTTGTCAGATGTGGTGTTCTTCATTAGGACCTTACATTTAGCCTGACATTTATCTTTCAAGGCTAGTTTACACCCTTATTCATTTCACCATAGCTTTTGCAAGTGTCTAGTTCTGCATGGAGCAAAGGGACAAGCATGGCGTGCATCTTTGAGCTTGAGACTACTTGACCAGGCAGTGATCTTAGTTTTACATGTTGAAAATTGAAACCCCAATTAGAGCATTGTTATTTTCTTCGTGTTGAAATACACGAGCCTATTGCAAGACGCTGCATTTGAAAGCATGTGGTTATTAGGGCCCGAGTTGACCTTCGATGGATAATATACACGTGTGGAGGAGTCAAAGTATAATTGCATCAGAAGCCGGCAGGAGCAGTAGAATGTGGTGCGTTTTCAGTCGCTGGATGAAAATGAGTAGAAATGAGTCATGTATGAGTGGGGCTACTCACAGGCTGCCACAAGAGCTGTCCAAGTGGCTTTTCAAAAGAGACATAATTGCTTTCCTTTTCAACTGAGCTCACGCTGGTTACAGGAAAATAGCATACTGAGTCTTTTTTCTCCTTTTTTTTTTTTTGTAGAGCGTGTTTTAGAAGCGTTTCTAGCGAACGTCACATTGAATGTGATTTGTAGAAATCACACAAGAACCTCTATTAACTATTGACATGGCTTTCATGACAGATGCTGCTTTTTCTAATACAATGTACCTGCACATTTGAATAAATAAAAAAAAAATGTTGAGAACATAAACACTGGAGCACATAAGATCTCTTTGAGGAAGAACCATTTTGGTCTTTTAGCACTGAGTTGTGTAAGATGCTTTGTTTGAAAGCTCTTATTATACATCTTAGCAAATGAAAGGAGCCATTTCCCCCTTACATTAGTCAGACATCACAGGCTTTATGTGAATGGATAAATGTTGTTTTCTTGATTGGAGAAGGTCACATCCGCTGCATGTGTGTTTATATATATTTTTTTAAAGAAAGCTACTACACCGACTGTTTTACAGACGCCCGGCTTGGCATCGTAACCTCCATGTTTGCTCTGCATTACCTTTATTTGCTAAAACATGTTCTAACAATCAACACAGTAGCCTACTCCGCCCTCCATAGCACCTCCCCCTCTCTTCTGTGTCCTTTGTCTTTGTCCGTTTCTTTCCTATTTAGTTGTTGAATCTATAAACCATTTAATATGGCCAAGGACTTTTACTGTTCTGATAAGCTGTCGTGTCCTGCCAAAGCTAATGTTTGTCTAACATTTTATTGGCAGTGGCGGGTTGAAAACGGTAAGGTGGTGCGGTGTCATTGTCTTTAAAAAAAAATAATAAAAGGACTCTGCCAACAATGAAATGTTAACTGTCATGCTGTGTGCCAAACTAGAGGAATAATTGCCTCGGCTAATACGAACGATTGATATTTAACAGTCACATTGTTTTCACTGACCGGGTTGTATTTGACAGAGGCCTTCACAAACACCGTGAAATTGAGGCTGGGGAATTTAATAGCTGGAGCAAATATATATTTGATGAAAGGCCTCTAGTATATTAAACATTTTGCACACCTCTGCACGGTAGTGGGGAGAAGTCTACCGATAAATGTTTTTAATACTGCCCTGTTTCACTTAGAAAAGGACCATCATCAGTATTATTGACACCTCTTTGGAGTTGTTCATAAGCAGATATAGTTGTCATTAACTCACAATATAAGAACATTTGTCGTACCACTTTTAAATACAGAATACCACTAATTAGCTCCTGTTTACAACACTAAACATGGAAGAAATACAAGATTCTAACCAATCTGTGACATCATCAAGCCTTAACCGCGAGAGAACTCTGTGTTCTTGTTACAAAACCAAATGTTATTGGGATGTTTATGGCCCCTGGCACACAGCTTAGTTCTCCGAATGTGGCCAGGGATCAAATGTTGCTCAAACACCAGAGATAGCACCTCAGTCACCTGCCAAGCAGATTCAAGCTGCCAGTCTGTTTTTACCCAGACTCTGTGTCTGTTGCCAACTTGGTGAAAGAGGGCCACAAACTAAAAGCTCCGGGAGAACCTCAGTGTCCGGAGAGCCAGAAGAAAGTAAGACTGAGCTACGCAAGAGCACACCTGAACAAGCCAAAATCCATTCGTGACTTCAAATGGAAATCTCAGGTTCCATTCAATAGACAGTTGGAACCCTTTCAAAACTACTACTTCAACTAATATGTTCCATTTTATTTAGTTTAACACACTTTTCTTAATCTTTCTGAATATTTCGCCTTGTCTGGTTCTGTTATTGCCAAATCGTAAAATAACTCTTAAATCATTTTAGATTTACAGTATTATGAAGTTCTGATTGACAAAATGGGTGAAATAAGTAATGTCATCAATTATTTGTCATTTTCAACTATTGAGTTGTTGTAATCAAAGGCATCGACACAATATCAGCCAATACAGTATTTAAAAAAATATTCGATCAGAACTTCAGAGCAACGTGTTATAGTCTCACACAGACGTAAGTGTCTTAATAAATTGCTTATCATTTTGGAATGGAACTCTATATTGTACATATTCAACAACACACACCCTAATCTCAGCAAAATCCTCTAGGTATTTGTTGAACCTCCCAATTTAAAATGTTGTTATCCCGTTCTGTGAATCTGGGGGGAATGATTATTGACATCATTCTCTTATGAATACTGAATATTCATCACCAGGAGATGGCAGTACTAACCATGAAAGAGGCTCACTTTGTTAGCTGATGTTGTGTACCTGTCCTGCCCCACCCCCTGCGCTGTTGCTCTCACATCTATATTAAAAACACACAGTGCCATATATCCCCTTGATCCGTCGGTGTATCGGCTGCATTTTTCACGCTTGTCTGTTTTTATCCACATCAGCTTCCATTATGTAGTATGTGGACACACTGAGTTGGCGTTACACTAGACGCTGATTAACCTGTTTGTAAGCTTTTACGACCTGCGCTAGTGACGAGGATGACGGACCTCTGGACAGTGAACTCCGCCTGTTGGCTATCAAAGACTGTAAACACAATCTGAACTAACTCAGGCTAATGTTTCACCAAGTTAAAGGAAATCCTCTTCAGGTCACATCTGTTTTTTTCCCCCCCACAAAACCTCACTTTTCCATTCAGAAGATGTGCTTTGCTAGATCATTGTGATTTCCTCACAAACAATGGAACTTGCAGCAGTCATTACATTCGTAGACTAGCTCTGTGGGGTTATTCTGTCTTTGTTGTTCAAGCCTTAACAGATTTGTCTTGCTCATGACGAACAAGAAACAAAGCAAATGCCGGATACTATATCCACACGTAACATTAGTCAGTCCACACACCTCCGCATTTACAAAAGGCCAGAACAAAGAAAACCCAACAAAGACAAAAAGCACTGACTCACTAAATGTTTAACTGTGAAAAGATGACATCAGTCCACACCCTCAGTCTTCACTGTGCTATCTTGGCTGCTGCCAGAGGGGCGCTGGCCTTATTGCCCAGACAGTTTTCCCTCACTGTTGTCCTAATACTAGTCAAACATTATTTTGAATGGCCAAACTCAATAGTGGCAGTGTTCGACCCGGCAGTGTAAATATTAGCAGAGCACACAGAGAAGCAGGAGTTGCTATGTGTGTCTCTGTGTGCTAAGTGTCGTCTCTCCGTCAGCTTTGTCCACACGGCACACAGCGGCAACAATACAGTCGTTGGACAAAAAGTAAAGGGAAGAAAAAAACAAAACAAAGAGAAAGGAATTCAGGCTCATTCTAGCCAGTGGCGCTGCAAAGAAATATATACCATTTTTTTCCTGTTATTAGGTGGGATTCTGTTGCGGTCAGTGTTCGCCAAAGAAATTCTGACCATTGTGTCTGTTTAGCCATACACTTATTGTGACAGATCAACACAGCTGCGGAGCTTTGTTGGGAAAAGTCAGTGTGTTCTGTCAGTCTCTTCCTAGAAGTCACCAAGTAGCCTACATAAACAAGACCAGGTCTGCTGCTTTGTAAACAAAAGCTCTCATTGCAGCGTCCGCACATCTGCTGTGCGACAAGTTCACTGAACATCAGTTCGACAGCAAAGTCAAGGACCCGCTGATCACTGATTCCACATTCGTACTCTGGGCTGTGTTCTGTGTTCTCTGGTAATTTGCCACGGCAAACATAGAAATGGCCGTGTTTACTCATCCCCGGGGAGAAGTTTGTTCAGTGGCAAGTCAAACAGGTGTTAAAGGAAAAGGTCTACTTTGAATGATGACTGTCAGTATCCACAGTCATTGCTCCTTCATAGCAATGACTCATTGGAAATCACTGAATGCAAATTTGGTGACGGAACTCATTTAGTATATTATACCTATTGTAGTGTAATTGTTACTTAGATTATATTTGAGAATGCAATTATTATAAATGAAGTAACCAGAAACCTTGCAAACCTTTAGTCACTTACTTACTTTATTTAGTTACAATGTTTTGGTCCGTAGAACTTCACGTTTTGGTCGGTTGAAATTAAATGAAATTTATTTATAGAGCGCTTTTCACAGACATGACATCACAAAGTGCTTAACAGCAGAAATTTAAAAGCATAAAAAATCACAATGTGACCCTAGGGTCAATAAATTACATACACAGAATAAAATTAAATAAAAAATTAAATAATAAAAATTAAAACATATTTTAAGAGCAGGTCTAGGACATGGGTTTTTACTCAAACGCCAGCCTAAAAAGGTGGGTTTTGAGCTGGTTCTTAAAAGTATTCACAGTATCTACGAGGCAGAGGTGTTGATTTAATTTACTTAAACTAAGACTAGAGCTACATGGTAAACATATCAGGCAATATTGGCTTATCCCAGATGTCCACTACAGTCCACAGACATGCCAAAGATAAGTACAGTATATGTCAATATGTATGCCAATACATATCTTGGTAACAATTCTTTAAATAAACAAATTTGACAGATCCTTACGAAAACATATTATGTAATGTGTTTATAGTTCTGATTTATTAAACACTCAAATATCAGTGTTGGTCTCACAAATCCAGTATCAGTTGAGCTATAATAAAAACTGATTTGTTTTTGTAAGAACTGTCTAATTTCTTGCAAAGTAAAACATGTGATAGGATTGATGGTTGTTGTAACTTAATTATTTTAAATTTGTTCTTTTTTTGTATTTGCCAAAGCTCACTCACATTCAGTAGAAGGATCATCACAGATTGAATGGGTACAAACAGCAATGATGAGTTTTTCTCTATGCTCTCTGTGGTGAGACACACAGAACTAGGGAATAAGTCAAATAGACAAATAGAACTACAGGGAATATTCATAATGTTTATTGGTATCTAGTGGAAGGATGATGACTTATATTTATTTACTTGTTTTTGTTTTGTTTTGTTTGTTTTGTTCTTGTTTTTTGTGTGCCAGGGATTGGTTGTTTGTGTAGTTGGCAGGTATGTTACGTGCTGTTCTGTTTGTGAGTGGCATGTCGTACTCTTATGTAAACTGAAAATAAAAAGATTGAAAGAAAGAACTAGGGAATAAGTCAAATGGACAACTCTGTGTTTTGTTGACCTGCTAACTTGCCATGATACCCCATACCTCTTCTACACCGGCTCCCATTCATATTATTGGAAGAATCACGGCTGTGGAGAACTTTGCTGTTCGCTGTCAGCTGGATGAAATATAGAGAGCAGCTGTGAAAATGTTTGCAGTTTTATCTCAGGAGAAATGGGCAGGAAGTACAAGCATCTTCAGCTGGTTCAGATGCATTCTCTTGAAAATCCTGTTTGTTCTGGGCACAGACACGAAACACCAATGTAAGTGATGGGCTAGGCAAGCAAATAAACAAACAGGCTAATATTGACTGTCGTTTTGTGTGTGTTTATATGTGCCAAATGTGCCTGCTGTTCATGCCAAACAAGATTCCTCTCACTTTTTGTTTAGTTTTTTTTTTTCAATCAAAAGTTTTACATTTTACCAAAGCCCAAATTATGCCATCAGTTGATAATGTTATTGTGAATTAAATTGTATACAATATGGTTCTCAACAATATGATTCTTTAATGTGTTATCGAGCATTTCTACTAGGAGGTAATGCTGCTTTTAATCATGTACAGTAATCTGCTTGTTGAGCTGCTACAGCCCGAGGAGTTTTACAACCAGACGAGGCTCATAAGGCCACTCCTGATACAGGTATTTTGCATTTATTTCACCCTCGGGGAGCTTCAGAAATGCTTGCCTGGTTTTGCTCTATGCCACGGGCCCTCACCTGTCACTTTCTGTAGCTTCAGTTCTAGCCCCAGGCTTCCCACTTTAAACCTGTGCTGACACGCTGCATTGCTGATCCATTTAGTAGTTCCAGCAGGTCAGTTTGAAGAAACTTTAACATTGGAGGACAGTACCAGTATCCTCTAGTCCGTCTCCCTCCCGCCCTCCTTTCATACGCATGAGCCTGGGTGTTCAGCCGTCACTCTGTGTGGTGTATGTGCATGTGTATGTGGTCTGCATCTCCAAAGAGACAGAGCCAGATATTGAGGCATGGCCTTGGGCTCATTCTCATGCAGGCCCATGGTGTGGAGCTGAGGCTACGAGATAATTGCTTCTCTGAGGAGTGGATGGCCTGGGAGCGTTCTTCATCTACTGGTGCCAGCCACCAAGCTGTCCATCATATGGGCCTGATGACTGACTGATTCTCTGAGGAGAAACAAAAGCTATTAGTATTGTATGTGCACAGCTGCTGCACAAGCATACAAAAATTAACTTAAACATAACTTGCTTGCATACAAAGTGAGATGCGGGCACATCCACTGTCAACACTGTCCTTGTGTTTTTCTTCACTTCCTTTCCCATTATCATCCTCCCTCCCCCTCCCCCTCTTCCTGTGCTTTCTAATCTCACTTCACACCTGCTGTCACTGACATCCATGTTTCCCCTGAGAGAAGAGAGTGAAGCTTGAGTGAAGGGCTCAGGCTTGTTGTGGGAGGTGGAGAGGGGGGGGAGACAGATTGAGCCTGTTTTGTACCAGACCTCCCTGTGGCTCTTGTTTGGGCTTCAAAGATCCACCCACAGTGCAACATTGGTGCAGGATACAGCTCATATAGGTGTGTGTGGTAATAATCATAGTGCTGTGAATTCTTAACAATCTTTAAATGTGTTATAATGTATATCGACGAATACAAGAAGAAAGGCAGTTGGCTGCATAGTAGGATCGTCAGTGTTGAATCATTTGCAGAATATGCCTCTCGTATGTTCCCGTAGTTATTACTGCCTCTGTGAGACACCCGGAGATCATTGAAACTAAGATTAGACTAGTGTGAGGTGTCAAAGCCTCCAGCAGAGTCCTCCTCCTGGTTGATTGGCATGAATTCGACACTTGTGTGTGTAATTCAGGTCCCTCTACAGGGTGTGGAGCTCTAATGAGGGGGACATTTGTGCTTGCTAAGCATGGTCAGATTTATGAACCAGCAAGGCGCTCCAGCTCTGCACTGACAACGGATATAAATATAAGGAGTCTCCAGGGGGACTGCGTCACATGGGGAATTGAGACCCTCCCAACATGGTTGTACGTGAGTGGGTGGCTTCACAGGGAGTACGCTTAAACGACGCATTTTACAAATCATGGTTAATTTTGTTAACCTTTTACTGTCGCTTTATATGACCTGCACTTTGACATGACAACTGTTATTGTCTCCTGTCAGCTCCTTCCTGTTCTTACAATGATGACCCCGCTCTACAGTGCTGGTGTTAAACCGCAGAATGAGGACAGTGACTAAGAAATAGTATTTTATGTTGCATGTCTGGCTGATACGCGATCCATTTATTCCGGCTGTTTTTCTTGCCAATTCCCATCCAGTGCATTGAATCATGCACCACCAGTCGCAAAGGGACTGTAATTTAGGGAATTGTTAATTTCATGCTTGAATAATGCAAATAACAGAAAATCTTCACTTGGCTAATTAGTACTAACAATAGGAATATATCGGTGTGCCATATATTGTGGTGCACAGATGTAACGTACAGTATCTGCACACGTTGAGGTATTTTAGAAGACATGAGAATAAGTGGGTTATAAACAGTTTGCAAATCATTTTCCGATTTAGTCAAACTTGAAACTCCTTGAGCCCATTAGAAATTAGTTATTCCCAGGTATTCCTGCCGTCTTGTGTCCCATATTTTGATGGAAATTACTTGTTTTGAATTTCATTCTTTGATGTTGAAGTTAAGCTTACTTGTTGAAATCAGAAGCAATTTACGTTCTCATGAGAATCTAAGTGTGCTAATGGAAAATTGCGTTGCTGCTTTTGCTGCACACATAACTGGCGAAGCAATCATACTTTGGGTGTAGTGTTTCCTTCCTTCTTAGTGGAGAGCTGGGTGGGTTTCATACAGGGCGAGTCTCTTCGATGTTATTAGCGGTTTTAACAGGAAGAGGGTGATTAAGTGTGCCTGTGTGTGTGTGTGTGTGTGTATATATATTTTTTTTTTTCTCACGTTTTCAGTTTTTCTTTTTTCTGTCTTTCAATGAACTTATTCTTTCCTGGAATGGTGTTTTGCATACACGGCGTCACTCTCCCTGGGACTGCAGTCTTATCCTTTGGTTTTCTTTGGATGGTTATTCTGAAATTTAAGGTGAAATGCCACAGGACCATATTTCCTTTGCAAATGAGGGTACGTCATGCAAATGTCAGTGGTTTCACTTGATTAAGTGTATGGCTTTCCTTCGCAGCTGTTTTGACATGCTCTTGACACTGTCCTGTTTTCATATACTTTAACCCAACCATTTAAAAACCATTTTGTTGTCCACCCACTATGAATTTGAAGTTTTGTCTGGATTTGAACCAATCCTGACCTTTTGCTCAACCTCTTTCCTCACTATTCCTCAGGTGGCAATGAAAACGAGGTGTGGTGGAACGTAATCTTATCTTTGGAAACACTGTCAAAATGTGACATTTTTACTTCTCGTGCAGCTTTATGAAGGAATAAAGGCATTTTTGAGAGCAATGTTGTTAAAGCTCTTATTCTTTAACTGTGTGATTGGAAAGTTAGCAAAATAGTTTCCCTCAGATTCTAGAAGCTTTTGGTCCCGAGACATTTTCAGCCAAACATCTCTTTACTGTTTCCATGTTATCTTAATTTCATTTGCTGTTAGCGTCTGTCTTACTCGCTGAGACTCATTTTGGATACACAATGAACAATACAGTGCATCTGTACCACTACCACAGACCCGGTTTTAAATACTTCGCCAGGTTTTTTTTTGTCCGTCTATTTGAGGACGGATTTTGTCACTGTGATATCGTCACAACCGTACACGATACACAAAACACTACAGGTGTTTAGATGAGATCGGAATGATCGCCAAGGCCCGATGTGAATGTGGAGCAACAACCGCGAGGGCTTGGCTTTTAACTCTCCTTAGAAACTGAAGCCGTTTAAAATAGTTTGATACTTGATCTACAGGAAAGAAACTCAGACGTCTGACTTTGTCATTGATGCCTATTGTGCATTGAGAAAGGAAGCGTAATGTTACCTGTGAGATGGTCAAATCGATCACAGTTGTCAGGAACCCTCATCACTGCTGTTTTTGATGCATTTCTCTGTTGTCAGTTGAGGATGAATGAGAAAACGTCTGCAGCACAGCAGGCTGTATTAAGGATTGACAAATTACAACCTAGACACAGTGAGTCACAACAAGATTACGGCAACTCTGGATTCAAATTTAACAACCATAACATCCTATTTAGAATCCAAATTGTTGGTAGGAAAACACTAAAATGAGTTTCAGTAATTAACTGGCCAATGTTTCACATGTCATTTTAACAATAACATGATCTGCGTTAACAATGTGGAATGTGGTAATTTCGTAGTATCTTCATGCCTATCAAAGGTCCTTTATGTTTCACAATGAATAGGATGCGACAGTTCCAGATCCTTGAAACCAAAAAGAGAATTGGTATTTAGGTCTGTGGGCACAGGCGCACATTGAAGGCTCAATGTCTTAAAAGCAGACACTCGAGTCAATCTGAGCAGGAACAATAGAACGGCCCTCGTATTTTCATTCTACCCTCTTCAGCCAGGACAGAGCCATTAAGGAGCACTCTGGCTGTCAGCTGGATGAAGTTTTCTTCCCTGTGTCTCTCTGACAGGCGAAGATTTGTCCTCGTGCTGAGAGAATTGGTTTGAGTCTTATAGTTCTTTTGTCCCCGAGATGACAGTTCTCCTAACAGCTCTGCTTTATCCCACACCTTGAACACCCAATGTCATCAAAACCACAACACTGCAGGCAGAGTGCAGCTTGATGTGAGCAGCGCACAGTCTGGTCTATTATCTATCTATCTATCTATCTATCTATCTATCTATCTATCTATCTATCTATCTATCTATCTATCTATCTATCTATCTATCTATCTATCTATCTATCTATCTATCTATCTATCTATCTATCTATCTCTCATACACCTATCTATCTCTCATACACCTATCTATCTATCTATCTCTCATACACCTATCTATCTATCTCTCATACACCTATCTATCTATCTCTCATACACCTATCTATCTATCTATCTCTCATACACCTATCTATCTATCTATCTATCTATCTATCTATCTATCTCTCATACACCTATCTATCTATCTATCTATCTCT